>CM058088.1:65752380-65845520 GCA_030247045.1 Colobus guereza
TGGAAACTCCGTCATGGATAGATCCGTGAAGGCATATTCAGGATCGCATTGAGGTCTATGGTGAAAAAGGAAATATTGTTAGATAATAACTGGAGAGAAACTTTCTGAGAAACAGCTTGGTGATGTGTGCATTCCACTCAGTGAGTTATACCTTTCTTGTCATAAAGCACTGTTTGAACACTGTTCCTGTAAAACTAAAAAAGTGATATTCGGAACACGTTGAAGACTATGGCGGAAAATGAAATGTCGTCCAATAAAACCCTGAAAGCAGCATTCCAAAAAACTGCTCTCTGACACATCCATTCATTTCACAGAGTTAAAGCATACTCTACATTTCCCAGGTTGGAAAGTCTGTCTTTGAGGATTCTGCGAAGGGATATTAAATGGCAACCAGAAGCCTAAAGTGAGCAATGAAATGTCTTCCATTGAAAACTGGAGAGAAGCTTTCTGAGAAACTGCTTTGTGATGTGTATTCATCTCATAGAGTTAAATCATTCCTTGGATTGAGCACTTTGAAATCACTGCTTCTGTGGAATCTGAGACAGGATATTTGGGAAAGCTCTTAAAATATCCTGCAAAAGAAACCTCAGATAGAAATCAGAAGGAAGCTTTCAGAAACTGCTCTGTGTCATGTGAATTCCGCTCACACAGTTAAGCTTCTCTTTCATTGAGCCTTATTCTAACACTGTTTTTGTTTGGTCTGTGAAGGATATTCAGGAGCGCTTTGAGGCTTATGGTGAAAAAGGAGATATTGTCAGATAAAACTGGATAGAACCTTTCTGAGAAACTTTGTGATGTTTACATTCCATTCAGGAGTTACACCACTTTTCTCATAGGACAGTGTTTGAACACTGTTCCTGTAAAACTAAAAAGTGATATTCGAACACGTTGAAGACTATGGCAAAAGTGAAATATCCTCAAATAAAACGCAGAAAGAAGTGTTCCAAGAAACTGCTCTGACATGTGCATTCATTTCAGAGTTAAAGTTTACTCTACATTTCCCGTTTGGAAAGTCTATCTGTGAGAATTCTGCAAAGGGATATTAAGTGGAGAACAGAGGCCCGTGAAGGAAATGTCTTCCATTGAAAACTGGAGAGAAGCTTTCTGAGAAACTGCTTTGTGATGTGTATTCATCTATAGAGTTAAATCATTCTTTGGATTGAGCAGTTTGAAATCTCTATTTCTGTGGAACCTGAGAAAGGACATTTGGGAATGCTCTTAAGAATATGCTGAAAAAAAAGTACCCTCCGATAAAAACCAGAAGGAAGCTTTCTGAGAAACTGCTTTGTGATGTGTGCATTCCACTCACACAGTTAAGCTTCTGTTTTCATTGAGCAGTATTCTAACACTGTTTTAGTTTAATCAGCCAAGGGATACTGGGAGAGCTTTGAGGCTTATGTTGAAAATGGAAATAACTTCCGATAGAAACTGGAGAGATTTCCAAGGAGCTGCTTTGTGACGTGTGCATTCCACTCACAGAGTTACACTTTTCTTCTCATAGGGGATTGAATCCTTTGGAGAAAAAGGTACCAGGGGACATTTGGCAGTATATGGACAGCTATGGTGAAAAGGAAATATCCTCAGAAAAACTGGAAAGAAGCTTTCTGTGAAACTGCTTTGTGATAGATATATTCATTCATCTCACATAGATAAAACTTTCTTACTATTACGCAGTTTTGAAACTCATTGACAGATCTGAAGGGACATTCGGGAGCACATTCAGGCCTACAGTAAAATAGGAAATATCTTCAGATAAAACTGAGAGAAGCTTTCTGAGAAACTGCTTTGTGATGTGTGCATTCCACTCAGTGAGTTATACCTTTCTTGTCATAAAGCACTGTTTGAACACTGTTCCTGTAAAACTAAAAAAGTGATATTCGGAACACGTTGAAGACTATGGCGGAAAATGAAATGTCGTCCAATAAAACCCTGAAAGCAGCATTCCAAAAAACTGCTCTCTGACACATCCATTCATTTCACAGAGTTAAAGCATACTCTACATTTCCCAGGTTGGAAAGTCTGTCTTTGAGGATTCTGCGAAGGGATATTAAATGGCAACCAGAAGCCTAAAGTGAGCAATGAAATGTCTTCCATTGAAAATTGGAGAGGATTGTGAGCAACTCGTTTGTGATGTTTCTATTCCTCTCACAGAGTTAAATCATTCCTTGGATTGAGCACTTTGAAATCACTGCTTCTGTGGAATCTGAGACAGGATATTTGGGAAAGCTCTTTAAAATATCCTGCAAAAGAAACCTCAGATAGAAATCAGAAGGAAGTTTTCTCTGAAGCTGCTCTGTGTCATGTGAATTCCGCTCACACAGTTAAGCTTCTCTTTTCATTGAGCCTTATTCTAACACTGTTTTTGTTTGGTCTGTGAAGGGATATTCAGGAGCGCTTTGAGGCTTATGGTGAAAAAGGAGATATTGTCAGATAAAAACTGGATAGAACCTTTCTGAGAAACTGCTTCGTGATGTTTACATTCCATTCAGGGAGTTACACCACTTTTCTCATAGGACAGTGTTTGAACACTGTTCCTGCAATACCGAAAAAGTAATATTTCGGAATGCATGGAAGACTGTGGCGAAAAGTGAAATATCCTCAAATAAAACGCAGAAAGAAGTGTTCCAAGAAACTGCTCTCTGACATGTGCATTCATTTCAGAGAGTTAAAGTTTACTCTACATTTCCCCGTTTGGAAAGTCTATCTGTGAGAATTCTGCAAAGGGATATTAAGTGGAGAACAGAGGCCCGTGGCAAGCAAGGAAATGTCTTCCATTGAAAACTGGAGAGAAGCTTTCTGAGCAACTTCTTTGTGAGGTGTGTATTCATCTATAGAGTTAAATCATTCTTTGGATTGAGCAGTTTGAAATCTCTATTTCTGTGGAACCTGAGAAAGGACATTTGGGAATGCTCTTAAGAATATGCTGAAAAAAAAGTACCCTCCGATAAAAACCAGAAGGAAGCTTTCTGTGAAACCGCTCTGTATCTTGTGCATTCCACTCACACAGTTAAGCTTCTGTTTTCATGAAGCAGTATTCTAACACTGTTTTAGTTTAATCAGCCAAGGGATACTCGGGAGAGCTTTCAGGCTTATGTTGAAAATGGAAATAACTTCCGATAGAAACTGGAGAGATTTCCAAGGAGCTGCTTTGTGACGTGTGCATTCCACTCACAGAGTTACACTTTTCTTCTCATAGGGGATTGGGGAATCCCTTTTGGAGAAAAAGGTACCAGGGGACATTTGGCAGTATATGGACAGCTATGGTGAAAAAGGAAATATCCTCAGACAAAAATTGGAAAGAAGCTTTCTGTGAAACTTCTTTGTGATAGATATATTCATTCATCTCACATAGATAAAACTTTCTTACTATTACGCAGTTTTGAAACTCATTGACAGATCTGAAGGGACATTCGGGAGCACATTCAGGCCTACAGTAAAATAGGAAATATCTTCAGATTAAAACTGGAGAGAAGCTTTCTGAGAAACTGCTTTGTGATGTGTGCATTCCACTCAAGGAGTTATACTTTTCTCATAAAGCAGTGTATGAACACTGTTCCTGTAAAACTGAAAAGTAATATTTTGGAATGTGTTAGAGATTATGGCAAAAGTGAAATATCCTGAAATAAAACCCAGAAAGAAGCACTCAAGAAACTGCTCTCTGACATGTGCATTCATTTCAGAGAGTTAAAGTTTACTCTACATTTCCCAGTTTGGAAACTGTCTTTGAGGAATCTGTGAAGGATATTAAGTGGAGAACAGAGGCCCGTGGCAAGCAAGGAAATGTCTTCCATTGAAAACTGGAGAGAAGCTTTCTGAGCAACTGTTTTCAGTGAGTGTATTCATCTCTTTGAGTTAAATTATTCTTTGGATTGAGCAGTTTGAAATCACTGTTTCTGTGGAACCTGAGAAAGGACATTTGGGAATGCTCTTAAGAATATGCTGAAAAGGAAATGCCTTCCGATAAAAACCAGAAGGAAGCTTTCTGAAACTGCTCTCTGTCACTTGTTTCCACTCACACAGTTAAGCTTCTTTTCTCATTGAGGAGTATTCTAACACTGTTTTAGTTTAATCAGCCAAGGGATACTGGGAGAGCTTTGAGGCTTATGGTGAAAAGGAAATATCTTCAGATAGAAACAGTAGAGAAGATTTATGAGGAGCTGCTTTGTGGTGTGTGCATTTCACTCACAGAGTTTTACCTTTCTTCTCATAGAGGATTGGGGAAACCCTTTTGGAGAAAAAGGTACCAGGGACATTTGGCAGTATATGGACAGCTATGGTGAAAAAGGAAATATCCTCAGACAAAAATTGGAAAGAAGCTTTCTGTGAAACTTCTTTGTGATAGATATATTCATTCATCTCACATAGATAAAACTTTCTTACTATTACGCAGTTTTGAAACGCCGTCATTGACAGATTCGTGAAGGGACATTCGGGAGCACATTCAGGCCTACAGTAAAATAGGAAATATCTTCAGATTAAAACTGGAGAGAAGCTTTCTGACAAACTTCTTTTTATGTGTGCATTCCACTCAAGGAGTTATACTTCTTTTCTCATAAAGCAGTGTATGAACACTGTTCCTGTAAAACTGAAAAAGTAATATTTTGGAATGTGTTAGAGATTATGGCAAAAAGTGAAATATCCTGAAATAAAACCCAGAAAGAAGCACTCAAGAAACTGCTCTCTGACATGTGCATTCACTTCAAAGAGTTAAAGCTTACTCCGCATTTTCCCGTTTGGACAGTCTGTCTTCGTGGATTCTGTGAAGGGATATTAAGTGGTGACTGGAGGCCTGTGGCGAGCAAGGCAATGTCTTCCGTTGAAAACTGGAGAGAAGCTTTCTGAGCAACTGTTTTTCAGTGAGTGTATTCATCTCTTTGAGTTAAATTATTCTTTGGATTGAGCAGTTTGAAATCACTTCTTTCTGTGGAACCTGAGAGAAGACATTTGGGAACGCTCTTAAGAATATGCTGAAAAGGAAATGCCTTCCGATAAAAACCAGAAGGAAGCTTTCTGTGAAACTGCTCTCTGTCACTTGTTTCCACTCGCACAGTTAAGCTTCTTTTCTCATTGAGGAGTATTCTAACACTGTTTTAGTTTTGTCAGTGAAGGGATACTCGGGAGCGCCTTGAGGCTTATGATGAAAACCGAAATATCTTCAGATAGAAACAGTAGAGAAGATTTATGAGGAGCTGCTTTGTGGTGTGTGCATTTCACTCACAGAGTTTTACCTTTCTTCTCATAGAGGATTGGGGAAACCCTTTTGGAGAAAAAGCTACCAGGGCACATTCGGGAGTATATGGACAGCTACGGTGAAAAAGAAATATCCTCCGACAAAAACTAGAAAGAAGCTTTATGTGAAACTGCTTTTTGATGTGCGGATTCCACTCAGGGGGTTTTACCTCTTTTCTCATAAGGCAGTGTTTGAACACTGTTCCTGTAAAACAGAAAACCTGATATTTCGGAGTGCATTGAAGGCTACGGTGAAAAGTGAAATATCCTCAAATAAAACACAGAGAGAAGCGTTCCAAGAAACTGTTCTCTGATGTGTGCGTTCATTTCACAGAGTTAAAGCTTACTCTATGTTGCCCAGTTTGGAAACTGTCTTTGAGGAATCTGTGAAGGGATATTAAGCGACCCCTAGAGGCTTGTGGTGAACAAAGAAATGTCTTCCAATGAAAACTGGAGAGGGGGGGCGGAGCAAGATGGCCGAATAGGAACAGCTGCAGTCTCCAACTCCCAGCCCGAAGGACACAGAAGACGGGTGATTTCTGCATTTTGAACTGAGGTACTGGGGTCATCTCACTAGTGAGTGCCGGACAAGCGGTGCGGGTCAGCTGTTGCAGCCCGACCAGCGAGAGTTGAACCAGGGCGAGGCATCGCCACCTGGGAAGCGCAAGGGGAAGGGAATCCTTTTCCCAACCAGGGAACTGAGACACAACACCTGGAAAATCGGGTAACTCCCACCCCAATACTGCGCTATAGGATAACGGGCACACCAGGAGAATATACCCCACGCCTGGCCGGGAGGGTCCCACGCCCGGAGCCTCCCTCCTGCTAACACAGCAGTCTGCGGCGATCTAACCGCAGGGCAGCAGCGAGGCTGGGGAGGGGCGCCCGCCATTGCTGAGGCTTAAGTAGGTAAACAAAGCCGCTGGGAAGCTCCAACTGGGTGGAGCTCACAGCAGCTCAAGGAAACCTGCCTGTCTCTGTAGACTCCGCCTCTGGGGACGGCTCAGCTAAAAATAACAGGGGAAGCAGCAGAGACTTGTGCAGGCGCCACGACTCTGTCTGACAACTTTGAAGAGAGCAGTGGATCTCCCAACACGGAGGTTGAGATCTGAGAAGGGACAGACTGCCTGCTCAAGTGGGTCCCTGACCCCTGAGTAGAAACTGGGAGACATCCCCACTAGGGGCAGTCTGACACCCCACACCTCACAGGGTGGAGTACACCCTGAGAGGAAGCTTCCAAAGTAAGAATCAGACAGGTACACTCGCTGTTCAGCAATATTCTATCTTCTGCAACCTCTGCTGCTGATACCCAGGCAAACAGGGTCTGAGGACCTCAAGCAACTCCAACAGACCTATAGCTGAGGGTTCTGACTGTCAGAAGGAAAACTATCAAACAGGAAGGACACCTATACCAAAACCCCATCAGTGCCACCATCATCAAAGACCAGAGACAGATAAAACCACAAAGATGGGGAAAAGCAGGGCAGAAAAGCTGGGAATTAAAAAATAAGAGCGCATCTCCCCTGCAAAGGAGCGCAGCCCATCACCAGCAATGGATCAAAGCTGGTCAGAGAATGACTTTGATGAGAAGAGAGAAGAAGGCTTCAGTCCATCAAACTTCTCAGAGCTAAAGGAGGAATTACGCATCCAGCGCAAAGAAACGAAAAATCTTGAAAAAGAGGAAGAATTGACAGCTAGACTAATTAATGCAGAGAAGGTCATAAACGACATGACAGAGATGAAAACCATGACACGAGAAATACGTGACAAATGCACAAGCTTCAGTAACCGACTGATCAACTGGAAGAAAGAGTATCAGCGATTGAGGATCAAATGAATGAAATGAAGCAGAAGAGAAACCAAAAGAAAAAGAAGAAAAGAAATGAACAAAGCCTGCAAGAAGTATGGGATTATGTAAAAGACCAAATCTACGTCTGATTCAGTCTGAAAGTGAGGGGAGAATGGAAACAAGTTGGAAAACACTCTTCAGGATATCATCCAGGAGAACTTCCCAACCTAGTAGGGCAGGCCAACATTCAAATTCAGGAAATACAGAGAACGCCACAAAGATACTCTCCAGAAGGGCAACCCAAGACACATAATTGCCAGATTCACCAAAGTTGAAATGAAGGAAAAATCTTAAGGGCAGCCAGAGAGAAAGGTCGGTTACCCACAAAGGAAGCCCATCAGACTAACAGCAGATCTCTCGGCAGAAACTCTACAAGCCAGAAGAGAGTAATATTCAACGTTCTTAAAGAAAAGAATTTTAAACCCAGAATTTCATATCCAGCCAAACTAAGTTTCATCAGTGAAGGAGAAATAAAATCTTTACAGATAAGCAAATGCTTAGAGATTTTGTCACCACCAGGCCTGCCTTACAAGAGACCCTGAAGGAAGCCCTAAACATGGAAAGGAACAACTGTACCAGCCATTGCAAAACAAGCCAAAATGTAAATCAACCAATGAGCAAAATAACCAGTTAATATCATAATGGCAGGATTAAGTTCACACATAACAATATTAACCTTAAATGTTAATGGACTAAATGCTCCAATTAAAAGACACAGACTGGCAAACTGGATCAAGAGTCAAGACCCATCAGTCTGCTGTATTCAGGAGACCCATCTCACATGCAGAGACATACATAGGCTCAAAATAAAGGGATGGAGGAAGATCTACCAAGGAAATGGAGAACAAAAAAAGCAGGTTGCAATCCTAGTCTCTGATAAAATAGACTTTAAACCATCAAAGATCAAAAGAGACAAAGAAGGCCATTACATAATGGTAAAGGGATCAATTCAACAGGAAGAGATAACTATCCTAAATATATATGCACCCAATACAGGAGCACCTAGATTCATAAAGCAAGTCCTTGAGACTTACAAAGAGACTTAGACTCCCATACAATAATAATGGGAGACTTCAACACTCCACTGTCAACATTAGACAGATCAACGAGACAGAAAGTTAACAAGGATATCCAGGAATTGAACTCATCTCTGCACCAAGCAGACCTGATAGACATCTATAGAACTCTCCACCCCAAATCAACAGAATATACATTCTTCTCAGCACCACATCGCACTTATTCCAAAATTGACCACATAATTGGAAGTAAAGCACCTCAGCAAATGTAAAAGAACAGAAATTATAACAAACTGTCTCTCAGACCACAGTGCAATCAAACTAGAACTCAGGACTAAGAAACTCAATCAAAACCGCTCAACTACATGGAAACTGAACAACCTGCTCCTGAATGACTACTGGGTACATAACGAAATGAAAGCAGAAATAAAGATGTTCTTTGAAACCAATGAGAACAAGATACAACATACCAGAATCTCTGGGACACATTTAAAGCAGTGTGTAGAGGGAAATTTATAGCACTAAATGCCCACAAGAGAAAGCAGGAAAGATCTAAAATTGACACCTAACATCACAATTAAAAGAATTAGAGAGGGAAGAGCAAACACACTCAAAAGCTAGCAGAAGGCAAGAAATAACTAAGATCAGAGCAGAACTGAAGGAGATAGAAACACAAAAACCCTCCAAAAATCAATGAATCCAGGAGTTGGTTTTTGAAAAGATCAACAAAATTGACAGACCGCTAGCAAGACTAATAAAGAAGAAAAGAGAGAGGAATCAAATAGATGCAATAAAAATGATAAAGGGATATCACCACCGACCCCACAGAAATACAAACTACCATCAGAGAATACTATAAACACCTTTACGCAAATCAACTAGAAAATTTAGAAGAAATGGATAATTTCCTGGACACTTACACTCTCCCAAGACTAATCCAGGAGAACTTCCCAACCTAGTAGGGCAGGCCAACATTCAAATTCAGGAAATACAGAGAACGCCACAAAGATACTCCTCCAGAAGGGCAACTCCAAGACACATAATTGCCAGATTCACCAAAGTTGAAATGAAGGAAAATCTTAAGGGCAGCCAAAAGGTCGGTTACCCACAAAGGAAGCCCATCAGACTAACAGCAGATCTCTCGGCAGAAACTCTACAAGCCAGAAGAGAAATATTCAACGTTCTTAAAGAAAAGAATTTTAAACCCAGAATTTCATATCCAGCCAAACTAAGTTTCATCAGTGAAGGAGAAATAAAACTTTACAGATAAGCAAATGCTTAGAGATTTTACCACCAGGCCTGCCTTACAAGAGACCCTGAAGGAAGCCCTAAACATGGAAAGGAACAACCGTACCAGCCATTGCAAAACAAGCCAAAAAATCAACTAATGAGCAAAATAACCAGTTAATATCATAATGGCAGGATTAAGTTCACACATAACAATATTAACCTTAAATGTTAATGGACTAAATGCTCCAATTAAAAGACACAGACTGGCAAACTGGATCAAGCAAGACCCATCAGTCTGTATTCAGGAGACCCATCTCACATGCAGAGACATATAGGCTCAAAATAAAGGGATGGAGGAAGATCTACCAAGAAATGGAGAACAAAAGCAGGGTTGCAATCCTAGTCTCTGATAAAATAGACTTTAAACCATCAAAGATCAAAAGAGACAAAGAAGGCCATTACATAATGGTAAAGGATCAATTCAACAGGAAGAGATAACTATCCTAAATATATATGCACCCAATACAGGAGCACCTAGATTCATAAAGCAAGTCCTTGAGACTTACAAAGAGACTTAGACCACAACAATAATGGGAGACTTCAACACTCCACTGTCAACATTAGACAGATCAACGACAGAAAGTTAACAAGGATATCCAGGAATTGAACTCATCTCTGCACCAAGCAGACCTGATAGACATCTATAGAACTCTCCACCCCAAATCAACAGAATATACATTCTTCTCAGCACCACATCGCACTTATTCCAAAATTGACCACATAAGTAAAGCACCTCAGCAAATGTAAAGAACAGAAATTATAACAAACTGTCTCTCAGACCACAGTGCAATCAAACTAGAACTCAGGACTAAGAAACTCAATCAAAACCGCTCAACTACATGGAAACTGAACAACCTGCTCCTGAATGACTACTGGGTACATAACGAAATGAAAGCAGAAATAAAGATGTTCTTTGAAACCAATGAGAACAAGATACAACATACCAGAATCTCTGGGACACATTTAAAGCAGTGTGTAGAGGGAAATTTATAGCACTAAATGCCCACAAGAGAAAGCAGGAAAGATCGAAATTGACACTAACATCACAATTAAAAGAATTAGAGAGGGAAGAGCAAACACACTCAAAAGCTAGCAGAAGGCAAGAAATAACTAAGATCAGAGCAGAACTGAAGGAGATAGAAACACAAAAACCCTCCAAAAATCAATGAATCCAGGAGTTGGTTTTTTGAAAAGATCAACAAAATTGACAGACCTAGCAAGACTAATAAAGAAGAAAAGAGAGGAATCAAATAGATGCAATAAAAATGATGGGATATCACCACCGACCCCACAGAAATACAAACTACCATCAGAGAATACTATAAACACCTTACAAATCAACTAGAAAATTTAGAAGAAATGGATAATTTCCTGGACACTTCTCCCAAGACTAAACCAGGAAGAAGTTGAATCTGAATAGACCAATAGCAGGCTCTGAAATTGAGGCAACAATTAATAGCCTGCCCACCAAAAAAAGTCCAGGACCAGACGGATTCACAGCTGAATTCTACCAGAGGTACAAGGAGGAGCTGGTACCATTCCTTCTGAAACTATTCAATCAATAGAAAAGAGGAATCCCTAACTCATTTTATGAGGCCAACATCATCCTGATACCAAAGCCTGGAGACACAACAAAAAAGAGAATTTTAGACCAATATCCCTGATGAACATCGATGCAAAAATCCTCAATAAAATACTGGCAAACCGGATTCAGCAGCACATCAAAAGCTTATCCACCTGATCAAGTGGCTTCATCCCTGGATGCAAGGCTGGTTCAACATTCGAAATCAATACGTAATCCAGCATATAAACAGAACCAAAGACAAGAACCACATGATTATCTCAATAGATGCAGAAAGGCTTTGACAAAATTCAACAGCCCTTCATGCTAAAAACGCTCAATAAATTGGTATTGATGGAACGTACCAAAATAATAAGAGCTATTTATGACAAACCCACAGCTAATATCATACTGAATGGGCAAAACTGAAAATTCCTTTGAAAACTGGCACAGACAGGGATGCCCTCTCACCACTCCTATTCAACATAGTGTTGGAAGTTCTGGCTAGGGCAATCAGGCAAGAGAAAGAAATCAAGGGTATTCAGTTAGAAAAGAAGAAGTCAAATTGTCCCTGTTCAGAGATGACATGATTGTATATTTAGAAACCCCATTGTCTCAGCCCAAAATCTCCTTAAGCTGATAAGCAACTTCAGCAAAGTCTCAGGATACAAAATTAATGTGCAAAAATCACAAGCATTCTTATACACCAGTAACAGACAAGCAGAGAGCCAAATCAGGAATGAACTTCCATTCACAATTGCTTCAAAGAGAATAAAATACCTAGGAATCCAACTCAAGGGATGAAAGGACTCTTCAAGGAGAACTACAAACCACTGCTCAGTGAAATCAAAGAGGACATAAACAAATGGAAGAACATACCATGCTCATGGATAGAAGAATCAATATCGTGAAAATGGCCATACTGCCCAAGGTTATTTATAGATTCAATGCCATCCCCATCGTTACCAATGAGTTTCTTCACAGAATTGGAAAAACTGCTTTAAAGTTCATATGGAACCAAAAAGAGCCCGCATTGCCAAGACAATCCTAAGTCAAAAGGACAAAGCTGGAGGCGCCACGCTACCTGACTTCAAACTAAAGGCTACAGTAACCAAAACAGCATGGTACTGGTACCAAAACAGAGCCATAGACCAATGGAACAGAACAGAGTCCTCAGAAATAATACCACATCTACAGCCGTCTGATCTTTGATAAACCTGAGAGAACAAGAAATGGGGAAAGGATTCCTATTTAATAAATGGTGCTGAAAATTTAGCCATAAGTAGAAAGCTGAAACTGGATCCTTTCCTTACTCCTTATACAAGATTAATTCAAGATGGATTAGAGACTTAAATGTTAGACCTAATACCATAAAACCCTAGAAGAAAATCTAGGTAGTACCATTCAGGACATAGGCACGGGCAAGGACTTCATGTCTAAAACACCAGCAACGGCAGCAAAGCCAAAATTGACAAATGGGATCTCATTAAACTAAAGAGCTTCTGCACAGCAAAAGAAACCCATCAGAGTGAACAGGCAACCTACAGAATGGGAGAAAATTTTGCAATCTACTGTCTGACAAAGGGCTAATATCCAGAATCTACAAAGAACTCAAACAAATATACAAGAAAAACAAACAACCCCATCAAAAGTGGACAAAGGATAAGACATTTCTCAAAAGAATTCATACAGCCAACAGACACATGAAAAATGCTCATCATCACCGCCATCAGAGAAATGCAAATCAAAACCACAATGAGATACCATCTCACACCAGTTAGAATGGCCATCATTAAAAATCAGGAAACAACAAGTGTTGAGAGGATGTGAGAAATAGGAACACTTTTACACTGTTGGTGATTGTAAACTAGTTCAACCATTATGGAAAACAGTATGATTCTGGATCTAGAACTAGATGATATGACCCAGCCATCCCACTACTGGGTATATACCCAAAGGATTATAAATTATTCTACTACAAAGACACATGCACACGATGTTTATTGCAGCACTATTCACAATAGCAAAGACTTGAATCAACCCAAATGTCCATCTGTGACAGACTGATTAAGAAAATGTGGCACATATACACCATGGAATACTATGCAGCCATAAAAGGATGAGTTTGTGTCCTTTGTAGGGACATGGATGCAGCTGGAAACCATCATTCTTAGCAAACTATCACAAGAAGAGAAAACCAAACACCGCATGTTCTCACTCATAGGTGGAACTGAACAATGAGATCACTTGACTCGGAAGGAACATCACACACTGGGCTTATCATGGGAGGGGGAGGGGGAGGGATTGCATTGGGGAGTTATACCTGATATAAATGATGAATTGATGGGTACTGACGAGTTGATGGGTGCAGCACACCAACATGGCACAAGTATACATATGTAACAAACCTGCACGTTATGCACATGTACCCTAGAACTTAAAGTTTAATAAAAAAAAAAAAAAAAAAATAAAATAAAAAAAAAAAAAAGAAAACTGGAGAGAAGCTTTCTGAGCAACTGCTTTGTGATGTGTGTATTCGTCTCATAGATTTAAACCATTCTTTGAAATGAGCAGTTTGAAATCACTGTTTTTGTGGAAGCTGAGGAAGGACATTTGGGAACACTCCTTAGAATATGGATAAAGAAATATCCTCAGGTAAAATCCAGAAGGAAGCTTTCTGTGAAACAGCTCTGTGTCGTCTTAATTCCTCTCACTCCACTGAGCCTCTGTTTTCATTTAGGAGTTTTCTAACCCTGTTTATATTTAGCATGTGAAGGGATATTCGGGAGGGTTTTGTGGCTTATGGTGAAAAGGAAATATGTTCAGCCCGAAACTGGAGAGAAGCTTTCTGAGGAACTACTTTGTGACATGTGCATTCCACTCACAGTGTTATACCCTTTCTCATACAGGATCGGGGAAACCCTTTTGGAGAAAAATGTACCAAGTGATATTCAGGAGCAAGTTGACGACCATGTTGAACAGGGAAATAGCTTCACAAAAAAACTGAAAAGAAGCTTTCTATGAAACTGCTCTGTGATATGTGTATTCATGTCACATCGATAAAGCTTTCTTTACAATACGCAGCTTGGAAACTTTGTAATGGATAGATCCACCAAGGGACATTGGGGAGCACATTCAGGACTATGGTGAAAAAGGAAATATCTTCAGATAAGAACTGGAGAGAAGATTTCTGAAAAACTGCTTTGTGATATGTGTATTCCACTCAGGGGGTTATACCTTTGTTCTCATGAGATAGTGTTTTGAACACTGTTCCTGTAAAACCGAAAAAGTGATATTTCAGAGCCCATTGCATACTATGGTGAAAAGTGAAATATCCTCAAATAACACCCAGAAAGAAGTGTTCCAAGAAACTGCTCTCTGATATGTGCATTCATTTTACAGAGTTAAAGCTTACTCAACGTTGCCCAGTTTGGAAACTCTGTCTTTGAGGAATCTGTGAAGGGATATTAAGTGGCACCCAGAGGCCTGTGGTGAGCAAGGAAACGTCTTCCGATGAAAACTGGAGAAAACCTTTCTGAGCAACTGTTTTGTGATGTGTGTATTCATCTCATAGAGTTAAACCATTTTTTGTTTGAATGGTTTGAAATCACTGTTTCTGTGGAATCTGAGGAAGGACATTTGGGAACACCTTTTAGAAAATGGAGAAAGAAATAATCTCAGATAAACACCACAAGGAAGCCTTCTTTGAAACTGCTATGTGTCAAGTGAATTCCTCTCACACGTTAAGCTTCTCTTTTCATTTAGCAGTTTTCTAACACAGTTTATGTTTAGTCTGTGAAGGGATATTCTGGAGCGCTTTGAGGCTTATGGTGAAAATGGAAATATCGTCAGATAGAAACTGGAGAGAAGCTTTCCAAGGAGCTGCTTTGTGACGTGTGCATTCCACTCACAGAATTATACCTTTTTTCTCATATAGGATTGGGAAATTCCTTTTGGAGAAAAAACTACCAAGGGACATTCACCATATGGAGAGCTACGGTGAAAAAGGAAATGTCCTCAGGCAAAAACTAAAATGAAGCTTTCTGTGTAAATGCTTTGGAATAGACATGTTTATTCATCTTAAATAGATAAAACTTTCTTTGTATTACACAGTTTGGAAACTCCATCATGTGCGGATCCCCGATGGGACATTCGGAAGCACATTCAGGCCTATGGCGAAAACGGAAATATCTTCAGATAAAAATTGGAGAGAAGCTTTCTTTGAAACTGCTTTTTGCTATGTTTATTCATCTCATGACCGTAAAGCTTGATTTACATTACCCAGTGTGGAAACTCTGTCATGGTCGGATCCTCAAAGGGACATTCGGGAGCCAATTCAGGACTATGTTGAAAGACCTAATTTCTTCAGGTAAAAACTGGAGAGAAGCTTTCTGAGAAACTCCTTTGTGATGTGTACATTCCACTAAGGGAGTTATTCTGCTTTTCTCATAAGGCAGTGCTTGAACACTGTTCGTGTAAAACTAAAAAAGTGATGTTTCGGAGCACATTGAAGACTATGGTGAAAAGTGAAGTATCCTGAAATAACACCCAGAAAGAAGCATTCCACGAAACTACTCTCTGATATGTGCATTCATTTAACAGAGTTAAAGTTTACTCCACATTTCCTAGTTTGAAAACTCTGTCTTTGAGGAATCTGCGAAGGGATATTAAGTGGCCACCGGAGGGCTGTGGTGAGCAAGAAAATGTCTTCCCTTCAAAACTGGCAAGAAGATTTCTGAGCAACAGTTTTGTGATGTGTTTATTCATCTCATAAAGTTACATCATGCTTTGGATTGAGCAGTTTGAAATCACTGTTTCTGTGGAACCCGAGAAAGGACATTTGAGAATGCTCTTTAGAATCTGCTGAAAAATTAATACCTTCAGATATAAACCAGAAGGAATTTTTCTGTAAAACAGCTCTGTTTCGTGTGAATTCCACTTACATAGTTAAGTTTCTCTTTTTATTGAGCATTATTCTAATACTATTATTGTTTAGTCTGTGAAGGGATATTCAGGAGTCCTTTGAGGCTTATGGTGAAAACGGAAATATCTTCAGATAGAAATTGTAGAGAAGCTTTCCAAGGAGCTGCTTTGTGACGTGTGCATTCCACTCACAGAATTATACCTTTTTCTCATATAGGATTGGGAAATCCTTTTGGAGAAAAACTACCAAGGGACATTCAGGAGTATATGGATGGCTATGGTGAAAAGGAAATATCCTCAGACAAAACTGGAAAGAAGCTTTCTGTGAAACTGCTTTGTGATAGATATGTTTATTCATCTCACATAGATAAAACTTTCTTTTATTATGGTTTGAAACTGTCATGGACGGATCCTGAAGGATTCAGAACATTCAGGCCTATGGTGAAAAGGAAATATCTTCAGATAAAACTGGAAAGAGCTTTCTGAATCTGCTTTTTTATGTTTATTCATCTCACAGATAAGATTTCATTACAGCTTGAAACTCTGTGGATGGATCTGAAGGATATTGGTGCACATTCAGGGCAATGGTGAAAAGGAAATCTTCTAAAACCAGAGAAGAAGCTTTCTGAAAACTGCTTTGTGATATGTGTGTTCCACTCAGGGTTTCTCTTTCTCATAAAACTTGACTTGAAAAGTGATATGAGCCATTGAAGACTGTAAAAGTGAACTATCCTCAAATAGAAAAAGCTCAAGACTCTCTTGTGTGTATTCATTTCATAAAGCTTACACATTGAGCATGGATCTCTGCTGAATCTGAAGGATATTTAGTGGCAAGGCCTGTGGTGAGCAAGGAAATGTCCAATGAAAACTGGAAGAAGTTTCTCATTATTGTGTATTATTATTATTATTATTATTTATTTATTTTATTCTTTGTTCTAGGGACATATTGCATATGCTTTTACATGATATAGGAACTGAGAGTGAATCTTTATCAGATACCTTAAGAATTTTCTCATGAAAGCTTGTGATGTTCATGAGCAGTGATCTCTTGTTGGTTATGTGAGACATGCTGTTTGGCTCTTCTTGTGATAGTTTGAGAATGATGGTTTCAGCTGCATCCATGTCCTACAGAAACTCATCCTTTTTATGGCTGATAGATTCCATGGTGAAACATTTTCAATACTGACAGATGGACATTGGAGTTGATTCAAGTCTTTGCTATTGTGAATATTCAAATAAACATCTGTGCATGTGTCTTTGTAGAATAATTTATAATCCTTTGAAACAGTAGTGATACTTCATATGGACACATTCTAGATCCTTGAGGAAATAACTATTTTCATAATGGTGAACTGTTTCAATAAACAGTGTGATGTTATCTCACATTCTCACCTGTGTTTCTGATTTTTAATGATGGCCATTCAGTGTGAGATGGTACTGTGTGAGCACTGATGTGAGATGAAAAACTTCAGCTAGGCTGATGAATACTTTTGAGAAAGCTGTTCATCCTGCACTTTTGAGGGTTGTTTGTTTTCTCTTGATAGTTTGAGTTCTTTGTAGATTCTGGAGGGTTTTGGCGGAGATTGAAAATTTCTCATTCAGGAGAAGTTTTGTGATAGAAAGCTTTGTGATGTTTGCAATTTACTCTGGTTGCATTAAATCACTGTTTCTGTCAAAGAACTGACATTCTGAATTTTTCATGGGACTTTGCTAATCATCTTAGAAAGGATTTTCAGCTTTCTGGCTGTATTTGATGAAAGCATTCATTTCTTCTTTCTCTCGTTTATCAGATCAGAGTGTTCTACTCTATTGAGACATTTGGTGCCTGATGCTGTTTGTTACTGTAGAAGTTTGATCAGGCAGCGTGGAGAAGATACTCTTTTTCCTGAAAAGCAGTTTTTCAGTGACTTCTCTTGTGAATCTGTAACCTTCTTTCACATGATTTATCCATTTCATTGTGAAACTCTTTTTCATGAATTCTCATCCTTGAGAAGGATATCCTATCTCTTTGAAATGTGAAGTTCATCTGATTGCAGTTACTGGTGTGAAATGCTGATTTTGCACATTAATTTTTATCTGACTTTGCAGAGTTGCTTATCAGGAGATTTTCTGAGACATGAGTTTTCTGACAATCATGTCTCTCAAGACAATTTGACTTCTTCTTTCTAACTGAAGAGTTCTTTCTCTTGAAACTCAACACTATATTGAATGAGTGGTGAATTCAAGGACTTTGCATTCAGTGAATAGCTGTGGGTTCATAAAAAACTTCCATCACTACTTTCTGAAGGAAGCTTCTGTGAGATAATCATGGTTCTTCAGTTCTGTGAGAAATACCATCATGAGATAAAGAAAACTTTTCTGCAACTTTTGAATTGTTTCATGTCATCAATACTTCTAGGCTTTTATCATGATTTTGGCCTCATAAATGATTGGAATTCTTTGGAATATTCAGAAGGAAAGAAAACTGCTGGTAGAAGCTGTGAATCCGTCTGTCCTGGACTTTGGTCTCTTGTCCTCAATTTCAGGCCTGCTTTGGTCAGTTCAATTTGGTCTTGGGAGAAAAAAATATCCATTCTATTTTCTGGTTGAGTGAAGGTGTTATAGTATTCTGATGGTTTCTGTGGGGTTTATCCACAGTTCCTCTCTCTCTTTTCTTGCTCATTCAGTAAAACCACTCTTTCTGAGAAGATGTTCCTTCAGTTCTGTGATCTGTTATCTCCTGGGCTGCTTTCTCTTGTGAAATTGTCTTTGCTGTGACATTTCATCTACACTGCTGTTTCACATGTTGTTCTTGCATCTTTCTGCTTTCTTGAAACTCCTAGTCATTGGGGGAATATTCAGTTCCTCTGTTGAGTTTTAGATAGTCCTGAGTTCATTCTGAGAACAGTTTGTTATCATTTCTGCATTGCTGAGGTGCTTTACTTTGAATTAGTTTTGGAATAAGTGCGATGTGATCAGAAGAATGATATTCTGTTGATTTGGGGTGGAATTCTATAGATGTCTATCAGACACTGGTGAGAGATGAGTTCAATTCCTGGATATCCTTGTGACTTTCTGATGTTGATCTGTCTAATGTTGACAGTGGGTGTTGAAAATCCTTTGTATGGGAGTCTAGTCTCTTGTGTCTCAGGACATTTTGAATCTGGGTGCTCTGTGTGTGATTAGGATAGTTCTCTTCCTGTTGGATCCCTTTACCATTATGTAATGGCCTTCTTGTCTCTTTTGATCTTTGATGGAAAGTCTATTTTATCAGACTAGGATTGCAACTTTCTGTTCTCATTTGCTTGTAGATCTTCCTCCATCCTTTATTTTGAGCCTATGTATGTCTCTGCATGGGATGGGTCTCCTGAATACAAAGACTGATGGGTCTTGACTCTGGATCCAGTTTGCCAGTCTGTGTCTTTAAGGAGCATTTAGTCCATTAACATTTAGGTTAATATTGTTATGTGAACATCCTGCCATTATGATATTAACTGGTTATTTTCTCATTAGTTGATTTACATTTGGCTTGTTTTGCAAGAAAGGTACGGTTGTTCCTTTCCATGTTTAGGCTTCCTTGGGGTCTCAGGCACCTGGTGTGACAAAATCTCTAAACATTGCTTATCTGTAAAGGATTTTATTTCTCCTTCACATGAAACTTAGTTTGGCTATTCTGAAATTCTGGGTTTAAAATTCTTTCTAAACGTTGAAAACTCTCTTCTGAGAGTTTCTGCTGAGAGATCTTAGTCTGATGGGCTTCCTTTGTGGGTAAACTTTCTCTCAGCACTTAAGATTTTTTCCTTCATTTCAACTGGTGAATCTGGCATTTCTTTCTCTTGCCTGATTGCCCTAGCCAGAACTTCCAACACTATGTTGAATAGAGTGGTGAGAGGGCATCCCTGTCTTGTGCCAGGAATTTTTCCAGTTTTGCCCATTCAGTATGAATTAGCTGTGGGTTTGTCAAATAGCTCTTATTATTTTGAGGTACGCCCATCAATACCGAATTTATTGATGTTTTAGCATGAAGGGCTGTGAATTCAAGCCTTTCTGCATCTATTGAGATAATCATGTGGTTCTTGTCTTGGTTCTGTTTATATGCTGGATTACGCTTATTGATTTGCGAATGTTGAACCAGCCTTGCATCCCAGGGATGAAGCTCACTTGATCAGGTGGATAAGCTTTTGATGCTGAATCCGGTTTGCCAGTATTTTATTGAGGATTTTGCATCGATGTTCATCAGGGATATTGGTCTAAATTCTTTTTTTGTTGTGTCTGCCAGGCTTTTTGATGATGATTTTGGCCTCATAAAATGAGTTAGGAGGATTCTCTTTTCTATTGATTGGAATAGTTTCAGAAGGAATGGTACCAGCTCCTCCTTGTACCTCTGGTAGAATTCAGCTGAATCCGTCTGGTCCTGGACTTTTTGTGAGGCTATTAATTGTCCTCAATTTCAGAGCCTGTTATTGGTCTATTCAGGATTCAACTTCTTCTGGTTTAGTCTTGGGAGAGTGTATGTCCAGGAAATTATCCATTTCTTCTAAATTTTCTAGTTGATTTGTGAGAGGTTTATAGTATTCCTGATGGTAGTATTTCTGTGTCGGTGGTGATATCCATCATTTTTTATTGCATCTATTTGACCTCTTTTCTTCTTTATTAGTCTTGCTAGCGGTCTGTCAATTTTGTTGATCTTTTCAAAACCAACTCCTGGATTCATTGATTTTTGGAGGGTTTTTGTGTTTCATCTCCTTCAGTTCTGCTCTGATCTTAGTTATTTCTTGCCTCTGCTAGCTTTTGAGTGTTTGCTCTTCCTCTCAGTTCTTTAATTGTGATGTTAGAGTGTCAATTTTAGATCTTTCCTGCTTTCTCTTGTGGGCATTTAGTGCTATAAATTTCCTCTACACACTGCTTTAAATGTGTCCCAGAGATTCTGGTATGTTGTATCTTTGTTCTCATTGGTTTCAAAGAACATCTTTATTTCTGCTATTTCGTTATGTAAGTAGTCATTCAGGAGCAGGTTGTTCAGTTTCCATGTAGTTGAGCGGTTTTGATTGAGTTCTTAGTCCTGAGTTCTAGTTTGATTGCACTGTGGTCTGAGAGACAGTTTGTTATCATTTCTGTTCTTGTACATTTGTTGAGGAGTGCTTTACTTCCAATTATGTGGTCAATTTTGGAATAAGTGCGATGTGGTGCAGAAGAATGTATATTCTGTTGATTTGGGGTGGAGAGTTCTATAGATGTCTATCAGGTCACTTGGTGCAGAGATGAGTTCAATTCCTGGATATCCTTGTTAACTTTCTGTCTCGTTGATCTGTCTAATGTTGACAGTGGAGTGTTGAAGTCTCCCATATTATTGTATGAGTCAAGTCTCTTTGTCTCAAGGACTTTATGAATCTGGGTGCTCTGTATTGTGTATATATATTTAGGATAGTTAGCTCTTCCTGTTGAATTGATCCCTTTACCATTATGTAATGGCCTTCTTTGTCTCTTTTGATCTTTGATGGTTTAAAGTCTATTTTATCAGAGACTAGATTGCAACCTGGTGATCCTGCTCCTCAAATTTGTCAGACAGAGTCGCTCACGCCTGCACAAGTCTCTGCTGCTTCCCTGTTATTTTTTAGCTGAGCCATCCCCAGAGGCGGAGTCTACAGAGACAGGCAGGTTTCCTTGAGCTGCTGTGAGCTCCACCCAGTTGGAGCTTCCCAGCGGCTTTGTTTACCTACTTAAGCCTCAGCAATGGCGGGCGCCTCCCCAGCCTCGCTGCTGCCCTGCGGTTAGATCGCCGCAGACTGCTGTGTTAGCAAGGAGGGAGGCCCAGGGGCGTGGGACCTCCCGCCAGGCGTGGTATATTCTCCTGGTGTGCCCGTTATCCTATAGCGCAGTATTGGGGTGGGAGTTACCCGATTTTCCAGGTGTTGTGTGTCTCAGTTCCCTGGTTAGGAAAAGGATTCCTTCCCCTTGCGCTTCCCAGGTGAGGCGATGCCTCGCCTGCTTCAGCTCGCTGGTCGGGCCGCAACAGCTGACCAGCACCGATTGTCCGGCACTCACTAGTGAGATGACCCCAGTACCTCAGTTCAAAATGCAGAAATCACTGGTCTTCTGTGTCCTTCGCGCTGGGAGTTGGAGACTACAGCTTTTCCTATTCGGCCATCTTTGTAATATGTTTATTCATCTCACATAGATCAAGCTTTCTTTACATTATGCAGCTTGGAAAGTCTTTCCTGGACAAATCCATGAAGGGACATTCGAAAACACATTCAGGACTATGGTGAAAAAGGAAACATCTTCAGATATAAACTGGAAAGAAGCTTTCTAAATATCTGCTTTTTGCTATGTTTATTCATCTCAAATAGCTAAAGCTTTCTTTACATTACACAGCTTGGAAACTCCGTCATGGAAGGATTCATGAAGGGATATTCAGGATCACTTTCGAGCCTGTGGTGGAAAAGGAAATATCATCAGATAAAAAATGGAGAGAAGCTTTCTGAGAAACTGCTTGGTGATATGTGCATTCCACTCAGGTAGTTATATCTTTTTTCTTATAAGGTACTGATTGAACACTGTTCCTGTACAACTAAAAAAGTGATATTTGGAGAAGATTGAAGACTATGGCAAAAAGTGAAATGCCATCAAATAAAACCCGTAAAGATGCATTCCAAGAAACTGCTCTCTGACATGTCCATTCATTTCACAGAGATAAAGTTTACTCTACATTTCACAGTTTGGAAAGTCTGTCTTTGAGCATCCTGCAAAGGGATATGAAGTGGCAACCCAAGGCCTGTGGCAAGCAAGGAAATATCTTCCATTGAAAATTGGAGGGAAGCTTTCTGAGAAACTCTTTTGTGATGTGTATTCTCATCTCACAGAATTAAATCATTCTTTGGATTGAGCAGTTTGAAATCACTGTTTCTGTGGAATCTGAGAAAGGTCATTTGGGAACCCTCTTTAGAATATCCTAAAAAAAAAACCTCAGATAGAAACCAGAAGGAAGCTTTCAGTGAAACTGCTCTGTGTCACGTGAATTCCACTTGCACAGTTAAGCTTCCCTTTTCTTTGTGCAGTATTCTAACACTGTATTTGTTTCACCTGCAGAGGGATATTTGGGAGTGCTTTGAGGCTTATGGTGAAAAAGGAAATATCTTCAGGTAGAAACTGGAGAGAAGTTTTCTGAGGAGCTGCTTTGTGATCGATATGTTTATTCATCTCACATAGATAAAATTTCCCTTATATTACGCAGATTGGAAATTCTGTCATGGACGAACCCGCGAAAGGACATTCAGGAGCACTTTCAGGCCTATGGTGAAGAAGGAGATATCTTCAGATAAAAACTGGATAGAAGCTTTATGAGAAAACAGCTTTGTGATGTGCGCATTCCACTCAGGGAGTTTTAGCTCTTTCCTCATAAGGCAGTGTTTGAACACTGTTCCTGTAAACCTGAAAAAGTAATATTTCAGAATGCATTGAAGACTATGGCAAAAAGTGAAATATCCTGAAATAAAATCCAGAAAGAAGCTTTCCAGGAAACTGCTCTCTGACATTTGCATTCATTTCAAAGAGATAAAGCTTAGTCTACATTTCGAAGTTTGGAAAATCTGTCTTTGAGTATTCTGTGAAGGGATATTTGGTGGTGAATGGAGGCCTGTGGTGAGCAAGGAAATGTCTTCCATTGAAAACTGGAAGAAGCTTTCTGAGCAACTGCTTTGTGATGTGTATTCATCTCATAGAGTTAAATCATTCTTTGGATTGAGCAGTTTGAAATCACTGTTTCTGTGGAATCTGAGAAAGGACATTTGGGAACTCTTTAGAATATCCTGAAAAAAAACCTCAGATAAAAACCAGAAGGAAGCTTTCTGTGAAACTGCTCTGTGTCACGTGAATTCCACTCACAGTTAAGCTTCTTTTCATTGAGCAGTATTCTAACACTGTTTTGTTTCACCTGCAGAGGATATTTGGGAGCTTTGAGGCTTATGGTGAAAATATCTTCAGATAGAAACTGGAAGAAGCTTTCTGAGGAGCTGCTTTGTGATGTGTATTCATCTCACATAGTTAAAATTTCTTTTCAGATTGGAAATTCTGTGAGAACTGAAGGACATTCAGGAGCACTTTCAGGCCTATGGTGAAAAGGAAATATCTCAGATAAAACTGGAGAAGCTTTCTGAGAAACTGCTTTGTGATGTGCATTCCACTCAGAGTTTCTCTTTCTCATAAGGCAGTGTTTGAACACTGTTCCTGTAAAACTGAAAAGTGATATTTCAGCATTGAAGACTATGGCAAAAGTGAAATATCCTGAAATAAAACCAGAAAGAAGCTTTCAGAAACTGCTCTCTGACATGTGCATTCATTTCACAGAGTTAAAGTTTACTCTACATTTCACAGTTTGAAAGTCTGTCTTTGAGGAATCTGTGAAGGGATATTTGGTGGTGAATGGAGGCCTGTGGTGAGCAAGGAAATGTCTTCCATTGAAAACTGGAAGGAAGCTTTTGGAACAACTGCTTTGTGATGTGTGTATTCATCACATAGAGTTAAATTATTCTTTGGGATCAGCATTTTGAAATCACTCTCTGTGGAACCTTGTAAAGGACTTTTGGAAACGCTCTTAAGAATATGCTGAAAAACAAATACCCTCCGATAAAAACCAGAAGGAAGCTTTCTGTGAAACTGCTCTGTGTCATGTGAATTCCACTCACACAGTTAAGCTTCTATTTTCATTGAGCAATATTCTAACACTGTTTTAGTTTAGTCAGCTAAGGGAAACTCAGGAGCGCTTTGAGGCTTATGGTCAAAACGGAAATATCTTCATACAGAAACTGGAGAAATGACTTCCAAGGAGCTGATTTGTGATGTGTGCATTCGACTCACAGAGTTATGCTTTTTTCTCATAAAGGATTGGGGAATCCCTTTTGGAGAAAAAGTACCAGGGGACAATTGGGAGAATAAGGACAGCTATGGTGAAAAAGGAAATATCCTCAGATAAAAACTGGAAAGAAGCATTCTGTGAAACTACTTTGTGATAGATATGTTTATTCATCTCACATAGATAAAACTTTCTTTCTATTACACAGTTTGAAACTCTGTCTTTGAGGAATCTGTGAAGGGATATTTGGGAGCATATTCAGGCCTATGGTGAAATAGGATGTATCTTTAGATAAAAACTGGAGAGAAGCTTCCTGAGAAACTGCTTTTTGATGTTTGCATTCCACTCAGGGAGTGATACCTCTTTTCTCATAATACAGTGTTTGAACACTGTTCCTGTAAAACTGAAAAAGTCATATTTTGGAGAGTATTGAAGTCTATGGCAAAATGTGAAATATCCTCAAGTAAAACCCAGAAAGAAGCGTTCCAGGAAACTGCTCTGAAATATATGCATTCATTTCATGGAGTTTTAACTAACTCCACTGGGCCCAGTTTGGAAACTCTTTCTTTGAGGAATCTGTGAAGGGATATTAAGTGGTGCCTGGAGGCTTGTGGTGAGAAAGGAAACGTCTTCCGATGAAAACTGGAGAGAAGCTTTCTGAGCAAATGCTTTGTGATGTGTGTATTTGTCTCGTATTGTTAAACCATTCTTTGGATTGAACAGTTTGATATCACTGTTTTTGTGGAATCTGAGGGAGGACATTTGGGAACACTCCTTAGAACATGAAGAAAGAAATATCCTCAGGTAAAATCGAGAAGGAAGCTTTCTGTGAAACTGCTCTGTGTCATGTTAATTTCTCTCGCTCAGTTAAGCCTCTTTTCACTGAGCAGTTTTCTAACCCCACTTATGTTTAGCGTGTGAAGGGATATTTGGGAACACTTTGAGGCTTACAGTGAAACAGGAAATAAGTTCAGACCGACACTGGAGAGAAGCTTTCCCAGGAATTCCGCAGTGACGTGTGCATTCATCTCACAGTGTTAAATCTATCTTCTCATACAGCACTGGGGAAACCCTTTTAGAGAAAAAGGTACCAAGGATCTTTGCGAGCATGTTGATGCCTATGGAGAAAAGGGAAATAGCTTCAGAAAAAAACTGCAAGAAGCTTTCTATTAAACTGCTCTGTGACATGTGTATTCATCTCACATAGATAAAGCTTTCTTTACATTATTCAGCTTTGAAACTCTGTATTGGATGGATTCACGAAAGGACATTCCGGAGCACATTCAGATCCATGAAGGGATATTTGAGATCACATCAGGACTATGGTGAGAAAGGAAATATCGTTAGATAAAATTGTAGAGAGTCTTTCTGAGAAACTGCTTTGTGATGTGTGCATTCCACTCAGGGAGTTATACCTCTTTTCTCATAAGGCAGTGTTTGAACACTGTTCCTATAAAACCGAAAACATGATATTTCGGAGTGCCTTGAAGACTATGGCGAAAAGTGAAATATCCTCAAATAAAACAGAGAGAAGCGTTCCAAGAAACTGCTCTCTGATATGTGCATTTATTTCACAGAATTAAAGCTTACTCTACATTGCTCAGTTTGGAAACTCTGTCTTTGAGGTATCTGTGAAGAGATGTTACGTGGTCCCTGGAGGCTTGTGGTGAGCAAGGAAACATCTTCTGATGAAAACTGGAGAGAAGATTTCTGAGCAACTGTTTTGTGATGTGTGTATTCATGTCATAGAGTTAAACCCTTATTTGGAAGGAGCAGTTAGACATTACTCTTTTTGTGGAATCTGAGGAAGGACATTTGGGAACACGCCTTAGAACATGAAGAAAGAAATATGCTCAGGTAAAATCCAGAAGGAAGCTTTCTGTGAAACTGCTATATGTCGTCTTAATTCCTCTCACTCCGTTAAGCCTCTGTTTACATTTAGGAGTTCTCTCTCCCTGTTTATGTTTAGCGTGTGAAGGGATATTCGGGAGCATTTTGAGGCTTATGGTGAAAAAGGAAATATATTCAGACCAAAACTGGAGAGAAACTTTCTGAGGAACTGCTTTGAGACATGTGCATTCCAATCACAGTGTTATACCTCTCTTCTCATAGAGCATCGGGGAAGCCATTTTGGAGAAAAAGGTATCAAGTTTTATTCAGGAGCAAGTTGATGACTATGGTGAACAGGGAAATAGCTTCAGGAAAAACTGGAAAGAAACTTTCTATGAAACTACTCTGATATGTGTATTCATCTCACATAGATAAAGCTTTCTTTACATTACACAGCATGGAAACTTTGTCATGGATGGATCCACGAAGGGACATTGGGGAGCACATTCAGGACTATGGTGAAAAAGGACATATCTTCAGATAAAAACTGGAGAGAAGATTTCTGAAAAACTGCTTTGTGATATGTGTATTCCACTCAGGGAGTTATACCTTTTTCTCATAAGACAGTGTTTTGAACACTGTTCCTGTAAAACTGAAAAAGTGATATTTCGAAGCCCATTGAAGACTATAGCGAAAAGTGAAATAACCTCAAATAACACCCAGGAAGAAGCGTTCCAAAAAACTGCTCTCTGATATGTGCATTCATTTCACAGAGTTAAAGCTTTCCCTACATTGCCCAGCTTGGAAACTCTGTCTTTGAAGAATCTGTGAAGGGATATTAAGTGAGCAGGGCTGTGTGAAATGCCTTCCGATGAAAACTGGAGAAAACCTTTCTGAGCAACGGCTTTGTGATGTGTGTATTCATCTCATAGAGTTAAACCATTTTTTGTTTGAGTGGTTTGTAATCACTGTTTCTATAGAATCTGAGTAAGGACATTTGGGAACACTCTTTAGAATTCGGAGAAAGAAGGGGGTGGAGCAAGATGGCCAAATAGGAACAGCTCCAGTCTCCAACTCCCAGCGCGAAGGACACAGAAGACCGGTGATTTCTGCATTTTCAACTGAGGTACTGGGGTCATCTCACTAGTGAGTGCCGGACAATCGGTGCTGGTCAGCTGTGGCAGCCCGACCAGCGAGAGCTGAAGGAGGACGAGGCATCGCTTCACCTGGGAAGCGCAAGGGGGAAGGGAACCCCTTTTCCTAACCAGGGGAACTGAGACACACAACACCTGGAAAATCGGGTAACTCCCACCCCAATACTGTGCTACAGGCTAACGGGCACACCAGGAGAATATACCCCACGCCTGGCTGGAGGGTCCCACGCCCGGAGCCTCCCTCCTGCTAACACAGCAGTCTGCGGCGATCTAACCGCAGGGCAGCAGCGAGGCTGGGGAAGGGGCGCCCGCCATTGCTGAGGCTTAAGTAGGTAAACAAAGCCGCTGGGAAGCTCCAACTGGGTGGAGATCACAGCAGATCAAGGAAACCTGCCTGTCTCTGTAGACTCCGCCTCTGGGGATGGCTCAGCTAAAAAAATAACAGTGGAAGCAGCAGAGACCTGTGCAGGCGCGAATGACTCTGTCTGTCAACTTTGAAGAGAGCAGTGGATCTCCCAATACGGAGGTTGAGATCTGAGAAGGGACAGACTGCCTGCTCAAGTGGGTCCCTGACCCCTGAGTAGCCTAACTGGGAGACATCCCCCACTAGGGGCAGTCTGACACCCCACATCTCACAGGGTGGAGTACACCCCTGAGAGGAAGCTTCCAAAGTAAGAATCAGACAGGTACATTCGCTGTTCAGCAATATTCTATCTTCTGCAACCTCTGCTGCTGATACCCAGGCAAACAGGGTCAGGAGTGGACCTCAAGCAATCTCCAACAGACCTATAGCTGAGGGTTCTGACTGTCAGAAGGAAAACTATCAAACAGGAAGGACACCTATACCAAAACCCCATCAGTGCCACCATCATCAAAGACCAGAGACAGATAAAACCACAAAGATGGGGAAAAGCAGGGCAGAAAAGCTGGGAATTCAAAAATAAGAGTGCATCTCCCCTGCAAAGGAGCGCAGCCCATCGCCAGCAACGGATCAAAGCTGGTCAGAGAATGACTTTGACGAGAAGAGAAGAAGGCTTCAGTCCATCAAACTTCTCAGAGCTAAAGGAGGAATTACGATCCAGCACAAAGAAACTAAAAATCTTGAAAAAGAGTGGAAGAATTGACAGCTAGACTAATTAATGCAGAGAAGGTCATAAACGACATGACAGAGATGAAAACCATGACACGAGAAATACGTGACAAATGCACAAGCTTCAGTGACTTGATCAACTGGAAGAAAGAGTATCAGCGATTGAGGATCAAATGAATGAAATGAAGCGAGAAGAGAAACCAAAAGAAAAAGAAGAAAAAGAAATGAACAAAGCCTGCAAGAAGTATGGGATTATGTAAAAGACCAAATCTACGTCTGATTGGGGTGCCTGAAAGTGAGGGGAGAATGGAAACAAGTTGGAAAACACTCTTCAGGATATCATCCAGGAGAACTTCCCCAACCTAGTAGGGCAGGCCAACATTCAAATTCAGGAAATACAGAGAACGCCACAAAGATACTCCTCCAGAAGGGCAACTCAAGACACATAATTGCCAGATTCACCAAAGTTGAAATGAAGGAAAAATCTTAAGGGCAGCCAGAGAGAAAGGTCGGGTTACCCACAAAGGAAGCCCATCAGACTAACAGCAGATCTCTCGGCAGAAACTCTACAAGCCAGAAGAGAGTGGGGCCAATATTCAACGTTCTTAAAGAAAAGAATTTTAAACCCAGAATTTCATATCCAGCCAAACTAAGTTTCATCAGTGAAGGAGAAATAAAATCCTTTACAGATAAGCAAATGCTTAGAGATTTTGTCACCACCAGGCCTGCCTTACAAGAGACCCTGAAGGAAGCCCTAAACATGGAAAGGAACAACCGGTACCAGCCATTGCAAAAACAAGCCAAAATGTAAATCAACTAATGAGCAAAATAACCAGTTAATATCATAATGGCAGGATTAAGTTCACACATAACAATATTAACCTTAAATGTTAATGGACTAAATGCTCCAATTAAAAGACACAGACTGGCAAACTGATCAGAGTCAAGACCCATCAGTCTGCTGTATTCAGGAGACCCATCTCACATGCAGAGACATACATAGGCTCAAAATAAAGGGATGGAGGAAGATCTACCAAGCAAATGGAGAACAAAAAAGCAGGGTTGCAATCCTAGTCTCTGATAAAATAGACTTTAAACCATCAAAGATCAAAAGAGACAAAGAAGGCCATTACATAATGGTAAAGGGATCAATTCAACAGGAAGAGCTAACTATCCTAAATATATATGCACCCAATACAGGAGCACCCAGATTCATAAAGCAAGTCCTGAGACTTACAAAGAGACTTAGACACACAATAATGGGAGACTTCAACACTCCACTGTCAACATTAGACAGATCAACGAGACAGAAAGTTAACAAGGATATCCAGGAATTGAACTCATCTCTGCACCAGACGGACCTGATAGATATCTATAGAACTCTCCACCCCAAATCAACAGAATATACATTCTTCTCAGCACCACATCGCACTTATTCCAAAATTGACCACATAATTGGAAGTAAAGCACCTCAGCAAATGTAAAAGAACAGAAATTATAACAAACTGTCTCTCAGACCACAATGAAATCAAACTAGAACTCAGGACTAAGAAACTCAATCAAAACCGCTCAACTACATGGAAACTGAACAACCTGCTCCTGAATGACTACTGGGTACATAACGACATGAAAGCAGAAATAAAGATGTTCTTTGAAACCAATGAGAACAAAGATACAACATACCAGAATCTCTGGGACACATTTAAAGCAGTGTGTAGAGGGAAATTTATAGCACTAAATGCCCACAAGAGAAAGCAGGAAAGATCTAAAATTGACACTCTAACATCACAATTAAAAGAACTAGAGAGGAAGAGCAAACACACTCAAAAGCTAGCAGAAGGCAAGAAATAACTAAGATCAGAGCAGAACTGAAGGAGATAGAAACACAAAAACCCTCCAAAAATCAATGAATCCAGGAGTTGGTTTTTGAAAAGATCAACAAAATTGACAGACCGCTAGCAAGACTAATAAAGAAGAAAAGAGAGAGAATCAAATAGATGCAATAAAAATGATAAAGGGATATCACCACCGACCCCACAGAAATACAAACTACCATCAGAGAATACTATAAACACCTCTACGCAAATCAACTAGAAAATTTAGAAGAAATGGATAATTTCCTGACACTTACACTCTCCCAAGACTAAACCAGGAAGAAGTTGAATCCCTGAATAGACCAATAGCAGGCTCTGAAATTGAGGCAACAATTAATAGCCTGCCCACCAAAAAGTCCAGGACCAGACGGATTCACAGCTGAATTCTACCAGAGGTACAAGGAGGAGCTGGTACCATTCCTTCTGAAACTATTCCAATCAATAGAAAAGAGGGAATCCTCCCTAACTCATTTTATGAGGCCAACATCATCCTGATACCAAAGCCTGGCAGAGACACAACAAAAAGAGAATTTTAGACCAATATCCCTGATGAACATCGATGCAAAATCCTCAATAAAATACTGGCAAACCGGATTCAGCAGCACATCAAAAGCTTATCCACCCTGATCAAGTGGGCTTCATCCCTGGGATGCAAGGCTGGTTCAACATTCGCAAATCAATAAACGTAATCCAGCATATAAACAGAACCAAAGACAAGAACCACATGATTATCTCAATAGATGCAGAAAAGGCTTTTGACAAAATTCAACAGCCCTTCATGCTAAAACGCTCAATAAATTCGGTATTGATGGAACGTACTCAAAATAATAAGAGCTATTTATGACAAACCCACAGCTAATATCATACTGAATGGGCAAAACTGGAAAATTCCTTTGAAAACTGGCACAAGACAGGGATGCCCTCTCACCACTCCTATTCAACATAGTGTTGGAAGTTCTGGCTAGGGCAATCAGGCAAGAGAAAGAAATCAAGGGTATTCAGTTAGGAAAAGAAGAAGTCAAATTGTCCCTGTTTGCAGATGACATGATTGTATATTTAGAAAACCCCATTGTCTCAGCCCAAAATCTCCTTAAGCTGATAAGCAATTTCAGCAAAGTCTCAGGATACAAAATTAATGTGCAAAAATCACAAGCATTCTTATACACCAGTAACAGACAAGCAGAGAGCCAAATCAGGAATGAACTTCCATTCACAATTGCTTCAAAGAGAATAAAATACCTAGGAATCCAACTTACAAGGGATGTAAAGGACCTCTTCAAGGAGAACTACAAACCACTGCTCAGTGAAATCAAAGAGGACAAACAAATGGAAGAACATACCATGCTCATGGATAGGAAGAATCAATATCGTGAAAATGGCCATACTGCCCAAGGTTATCTATAGATTCAATGCCATCCCCATCAAGCTACCAATGAGTTTCTTCACAGAATTGGAAAACTGCTTTAAAGTTCATATGGAACCAAAAAGAGCCCGCATTGCCAAGACAATCCTAAGTCAAAAGGACAAAGCTGGAGGCGCCACGCTACCTGACTTCAAACTATACTACAAGGCTACAGTAACCAAAACAGCATGGTACTGGTACCAAAACAGAGATATAGACCAATGGAACAGAACAGAGTCCTCAGAAATAATACCACACATCTACAGCCATCTGATCTTTGACAAACCTGAGAGAAACAAGAAATGGGGAAAGGATTCCCTATTTAATAAATGGTGCTGGGAAAATTGGCTAGCCATAAGTAGAAAGCTGAAACTGGATCCTTTCCTTACTCCTTATACGAAGATTAATTCAAGATGGATTAGAGACTTAAATGTTAGACCTAATACCATAAAAACCCTAGAAGAAAATCTAGGTAGTACCATTCAGGACATAGGCATGGGCAAGGACTTCATATCTAAAACACCAAAAGCAATGGCAGCAAAAGCCAAAATTGACAAATGGGATCTAATTAAACTAAAGAGCTTCTGCACAGCAAAAGAAACTACCATCAGAGTGAACAGGCAACCTACAGAATGGGAGAAAATTTTGCAATCTACTCATCTGACAAAGGGCTAATATCCAGAATCTACAAAGAACTCAAACAAATATACAAGAAAACAAAGAACCCCATCAAAAGTGGGAAAGGATATGAACAGACATTTCTCAAAGAAGACATTCATACAGCCAACAGACACATGAAAAATGCTCATCATCACTCGCCATCAGAGAAATGCAAATCAAAACCACAATGAGATACCATCTCACACCAGTTAGAATGGCCATCATTAAAAATCAGGAAACAACAGGTGTTGGAGAGGATGTGGAGAAATAGGAACACTTTTACACTGTTGGTGGGATTGTAAACTAGTTCAACCATTATGGAAAACAGTATGGCGATTCCTCAAGGATCTAGAACTAGATGTACCATATATTTCCATCCCACTACTGGGTATATGAAAAGGGTTATAAATTATTCTACTACAAAGACACATGCACACGTATGTTTATTGTGGCACTATTCACAATAGGAAAGACTTGGAATCAACCCAAATGTCCATCTGTGACAGACTGGATTAAGAAAATGTGGCACATATACACCATGGAATACTATGCAGCCATAAAAAGGATGAGTTTGCGTCCTTTGTAGGGACATGGATGCAGCTGGAAACCATCATTCTTAGCAAACTATCACAAGAAGAGAAACCAAACACCGCATGTTCTCACTCATAGGTGGAACTGAACAATGAGATCATTTGGACTCGGAAGGGGAACATCACACACTGGGGCCTATCATTGGGAGGGGAAGGGGAGGGATTGCATTGGGGAGTTATACCTGATATAAATGATGAATTGATGGGTGCTGACGAGTTGATGGGTGCAGCACACCAACATGGCACAAGTATACATATGTAACAAACCTGCACGTTATGCACATGTACCCTAGAACTTAAAGTATAAAAAAAAAAAAATAAATAAAAAAAATAAAGAATATGCTGAAAAGAAATATCTTCAGATAAAACTGGAAGAAGCTTTCTGTGAAACTGCTGTGTGTCATGTGCATTCCACTCACACAGTTAAGCTTCTCTTTTCATTGAGCAGTATTAAACTCTTGTTTTAGTCTGTGAAGGGATATTCGGGGCGCTTTGAGGCTTATGGTGAAAAAGGAAATATCTTCAGATAGAAACTGGAAGAAGCTTTCTGAGGAGCTGCTTTGTGATGTGCATTCACTCACAGTGTTATACCTTTCTTCTCATAGAGGATTGAATCCTTTTGGAGAAAAAGCTACCAGGGACATTCAGGAGTATATGGACTATGGTGAAAAAGGAAATATCCTCAGACAAAACTGGAAAGAAGCTTTCTGTGAAACTGCTTTGTGATAGATATGTTTATTCATCTCATAGATAAAACTTTCTTTATATAATGCAGTTTGAAACTCTGATATATGCATCTCACATGGAAATCATGCATGAAACACATGGATGGTTCTGAGAAGGGACATTCAGGAGCACATTCAGGACTATGGTGAAAAGGAAATATCTTCAGATAGAAACTGGATAGAAGCTTTCTGAGAAACTGCTTTGTGATAGATATGTTTATTCATCTCACATAGATAAAACTTTCTTTATATAATGCAGTTTGAAATCACTGTTTCTGTGGAAACTGAGAGAAGCTTTCTGAGAAACTGTTTTGTGATGTGTGCATTCCACTCACACAGTTAAGCTTCTTTTCATTGAGCAGTTTCTAACACTGTTTTGTTTAGTCTGTGAAGGATATTGGAGCACTTTGAGGCTTATGGTGAAAAGGAAATATCCTCAGACAAAACTGGAAAGAAGCTTTCTGTGAAACTGCTTTGTGATAGATATGTTTATTCATCTCACATAGATAAAACTTTCTTTATATAATGCAGTTTGAAACTCTGTCATGGATGGATCTGAAGGGACATTCAGGAGCACATTCAGACTATGGTGAAAAGGAAATATCCTCAGATAAAACTGGAAAGAAGCTTTCTGTGAAACTGCTGTGTGTCATGTGCATTCCACTCACACAGTTAAGCTTCTCTTTTCATTGAGCAGTTTCTAACACTGTTTTGTTTAGTCTGTGAAGGATATTGGAGCACTTTGAGGCTTATGGTGAAAAGGAAATATCTTCAGATAGAAACTGGAGAGAAGCTTTCTGAGGAGCTGCTTTGTGACGTGTGCATTCCACTCACAGAGTTATACCTTCTTCTCATAGAGGATTGAATCCTTTTGGAGAAAAAGCTACCAGGGACATTCAGGAGCACATTCAGGACTATGGTGAAAAGGAAATATCCTCAGACAAAACTGGAAAGAAGCTTTCTGTGAAACTGCTTTGTGATAGATATGTTTATTCATCTCACATAGATAAAACTTTCTTTATATAACAGTTTGAAACTCTGTGTGTCTCACATGGACATGATAAGATGGATTCTGAGAAGGGACATTCAGGAGCACATTCAGACTATGGTGAAAAGGAAATATCTTCAGATAAAACTGGAGAAGCTTTCTGAGAAACTGCTTTGTGATGTGTGCATTCCACTCACAGAGTTATACCTCTTTTCTCATAAGGCAGTTTGAAACTCTGTCTTTGAGGAATCTGTGAAGGATATTGGAGCACTTTGAGGCTTATGGTGAAAAGGAAATATCCTCAGACAAAACTGGAAAGAAGCTTTCTGTGAAACTGCTCTGTGTTGTGTGAATTCCACTCACAGAGTTATACCTTCTTCTCATAGAGGATTGAATCCTTTTGGAGAAAAAGCTACCAGGGACATTCAGGAGCACATTCAGGACTATGGTGAAAAGGAAATATCTTCAGATAGAAACTGGAAGAAGCTTTCTGAGCAACTGCTTTGTGATAGATATGTTTATTCATCTCATAGAGTTAAATCATTCTTTGGATTGAGCAGTTTGAAATCACTGTTTCTGTGGAATCTGAGAAAGGACATTTGGGAACACATTCAGACTATGGTGAAAAGGAAATATCCTCAGATAAAACCAGAAGGAAGCTTTCTGTGAAACTGCTCTGTGTTGTGTGAATTCCACTCACAGTTAAGCTTCTCTTTTCATTGAGCAGTATTCTAACACTGTTTTGTTTAGTCTGTGAAGGATATTGGAGCACTTTGAGGCTTATGGTGAAAAGGAAATATCTTCAGATAAAACTGGAGAAGCTTTCTGAGGAGCTGCTTTGTGACGTGTGCATTCCACTCACAGAGTTATACCTTTCTTCTCATAGAGGATTGGGAAATCCCTTTTGGAGAAAAAGCTACCAAGGGACATTCAGGAGTATATGGATGGCTATGGTGAAAAAGGAAATATCCTCAGACAAAACTGGAAAGAAGCTTTCTGTGAAACTGCTTTGTGATAGATATGTTTATTCATCTCACATAGATAAAGCTTTCTTTACATTATGCAGTTTGAAACTCTGTCTTTGAGGAATCTGTGAAGGGACATTCAGGAGCACATTCAGGACTATGGTGAAAAGGAATATCTTCAGATAAAACTGGAAAGAAGCTTTCTGTGAAACTGCTTTGTGATGTGTGTATTCATCTCACACAGATAAAGCTTTCTTTACATTATGCAGTTTGAAACTCTTTATGGATGGATCTGAAGGGACATTCAGGAGCACATTCAGGACTATGGTGAAAAGGAAATATCTTCAGATAAAACTGGAGAAAGCTTTCTGAGAAACTGCTTTGTGATGTGTGCATTCCACTCAGGAGTTATACCTCTTTTCTCATAAGGCAGTTTGAACACTGTTCTGTAAAACAAAAAAGTGATATTTGGAGCATTGAAGACTATGGTGAAAAGGAAATATCCTCAGATAAAACTGGAAAGAAGCTTCCAAGAAACTGCTCTGATATGTGCATTCATTTCACAGAGTTAAAGTTTACTCTACATTTCCCAGTTTGAAACTCTGTCTTTGAGGAATCTGTGAAGGATATTGGAGCACTTTGAGGCTTATGGTGAAAAGGAAATATCCTCAGACAAAACTGGAAAGAAGCTTTCTGTGAAACTGCTTTGTGATGTGTGTATTCATCTCATAGAGTTAAATCATTCTTTGGATTGAGCAGTTTGAAATCACTGTTTCTGTGGAATCTGAGAAAGGACATTTGGGAACACATTCAGACTATGGTGAAAAGGAAATATCCTCAGATAAAACCAGAAGGAAGCTTTCTGTGAAACTGCTCTGTGTTGTGTGAATTCCACTCACAGTTAAGCTTCTCTTTTCATTGAGCAGTATTCTAACACTGTTTTTACTGAAAAGGATATTGGAGCACTTTGAGGCTTATGGTGAAAAGGAAATATCTTCAGATAAAACTGGAAAGAAGCTTTCAGAAACTGCTCTGATATGTGCATTCATTTCACAGAGTTATACTTTCTTCTCATAGAGGATTGAATCCTTTTGGAGAAAAAGCTACCAGGGACATTCAGGAGCACATTCAGGACTATGGTGAAAAGGAAATATCCTCAGACAAAACTGGAGAGAAGCTTTCTGAGAAACTGCTTTGTGATGTGTGCATTCCACTCAGAGTTATACCTTTTTCTCATAAGGCAGTTTGAACACTGTTCTGTAAAACAAAAAAGTGATATTCAGAGCATTGAAGACTATGGTGAAAAGTGAAATATCTCAGATAAAACTGGAAAGAAGCTTCCAAGAAACTGCTCTGATATGTGCATTCATTTCACAGAGTTAAAGCTTACTCTACATTTCCCAGTTTGGAAACTCTGTCTTTGAGGAATCTGTGAAGGGATATTCAGGAGCACTTTGAGGCTTATGGTGAAAAGGAAATATCTTCAGATAAAACTGGAGAGAAGCTTTCTGAGAAACTGCTTTGTGATGTGTGTATTCATCTCATAGAGTTAAATCATTCTTTGATTGAGCAGTTTGAAATCACTGTTTTGTGGAATCTGAGAAGGACATTTGGATTTAGAATATGAAAAAGAAATACCTCAGATAAAACCAGAAGGAAGCTTTCAGAAACTGCTCTGTGTTGTGTGAATTCCACTCACACAGTTAAGCTTCTCTTTTCATTGAGCAGTTTCTAACACTGTTTTTGTTTAGTCTGTGAAGGATATTGAGCACATTGAAGACTATGGTGAAAAGGAAATATCTCAGAAAAACTGGAGAGAAGTTTCAAGGAGCTGCTTTGTGATGTGTGCATTCCACTCACAGAGTTATACCTTCTTCTCATAGAGGATTGAATCCTTTTGGAGAAAAAGCTACCAGGGACATTCAGGACTATGGTGAAAAGGAAATCCTCAGACAAAACTGGAAAGAAGCTTTCTGAAACTGCTTTGTGATGTGTATTCATCTCACATAGATAAAACTTTCATTACAGTTTGAAACTCTGTCATGGAGAAAAAGGGACATTCGGGAGCATTCAGGACTATGGTGAAAAAAATATCTTCAGATAAAACTGGAAAGAAGCTTTCTGAAACTGCTTTTGATGTTTATTCATCTCACATAGAAAACTTTCTTTCATTACAGTTTGAAACTCCATCATGGATGGATCCATGAAGGATATTTGGATCACATTCAGGCCTATGGTGAAAAGGAAATATCTTCAGATAAAACTGGAAGAAGCTTTCTGAAACTGCTTGGTGATGTGTGCATTCACTCAGGAGTTATACCTTTTTTTTCTCATAAGGCAGTTTGAACACTGTTCTGTACAAAGTGATATTCAGAGCATTGAAGACTATGAAAAGTGAAATATCTCAATAAAACAGAAAGAAGCATTCCAAGAAACTGCTCTGATGTACATTCATTTCAGAGTTAAAGCTTACTCTACATTTCCCAGTTTGAAAGTCTGTCTTTGAGGATCTGAAGGGATATTTGGATCACATTCAGGCCTATGGTGAAAAGGAAATATCTTCAGATAAAACTGGAAGAAGCTTTCTGAGAAACTGCTTTGTGATGTGTATTCATCTCATAGAGTTAAATCATTCTTTGGATTGAGCAGTTTGAAATCACTGTTTCTGTGGAATCTGAGAAGGACATTTGGAATGCTCTTTAGAATATGTGAAAAGAAATATCTCAGATAAAAACCAGAAGGAAGCTTTCTGTGAAACTGCTCTGTGTCACGTGAATTCACTCACACAGTTAAGCTTCTTTTCATTGAGCAGTATTCTAACACTGTTTGTCAGCTAAGGATATTTGGGAGCACTTTGAGGCTTATGGTGAAAAGGAAATATCTTCAGATAGAAACTGGAAGATTTCTGAGGAGCTGCTTTGTGACGTGTGCATTCACTCACAGATACTTTTCTTCTCATAGAGATTGGAATCCTTTTGGAGAAAAGCTACCAGGGACATTCAGGAGTATATGGACAGCTGAAAAAAGGAAATATCCTCAGACAAAACTGGAAAGAAGATTTCTGTGAAACTGCTTTGTATGTTTATTCATCTCACATAGTTAAAACTTTCTTATATTACGCAGTTTGGAAACTCCGTCATGGACAGATCCACGAAGGGACATTGAGCACATTCAGGCCTATGGTGAAAAAGGAAATATCTTCAGATAAAAACTGGATAGAAGCTTTCTGAGAAACTGCTTGTGATGTGTGCATTCCACTCAGAGTTATACCTCTTTCTTGTAAGGCAGTGTTTGAACACTGTTCCTGTGAAACAAAAGTGATATTTGGAGCATTGAAGACTATGGCAAAAGTGAAATATCTCAAATAAAACAGAAAGAAGCATTCAAGAAACTGCTCTCTGATATGTGCATTCATTTCACAGAGTTAAAACTCTACATTTCCCAGTTTGAAACTCTGTCTTTGAATAATCTGTGAAGGGATATTAGTGCCCACAGGCTTGTGGTGAGCAAACGACTTCATGAAAACTGGAGAAGCTTTCTGAGCTGCTTTGTGATGTGTATTCATCTCATAGAGTTAAACCATTCTTTGGATTGAGCAGTTTGAAATCACTGTTTTTGTGGAACCTGAGAAAGGACATTTGAGAATGCTCTTAGAATATGGAAAAGAAATATCCTCAGGTAAAACCAGAAGGAAGCTTTCTGTGAAACTGCTCTGTCATCTTAATTCCTCTCACTCAGTTAAGCTCTCTTTTCATTGAGCAGTTTCTAACACTGTTTATGTTTAGTCTGAAGGATATTTGAGCTTTGAGGCTTATGGTGAAAAAATATCTTCAGATAGAAACTGGAGAAGCTTTCTGAGAAACTGCTTGTGATGTGCATTCCACTCACAGAGTTATACTTTTCTTCTCATAGAGATTGGAATCCTTTTGGAGAAAAGCTACCAAGGGACATTGGGAGCATTGAGGCTTATGGTGAAAAGGAAATAGCCTCAGACAAAACTGGAAAGAAGCTTTCTGTGAAACTGCTTGTGATATGTGTATTCATCTCACATAGATAAAGCTTTCTTTACATTACACAGCTTGAAACTGTCATGGATGGATCCATGAAGGACATTTGGGATCACATTCAGGACTATGGTGAAAAGAAATATCTTCAGATAAAAACTGGAAAGAAGCTTTCTGTGAAACTGCTTGTGATGTGTGCATTCACTCACAGTTAAGCTTCTTTTCATTGAGCAGTTTGAAATCACTGTTTTTGTGGAACCTGAGAAGGACATTTGGGATCACATTCAGGCCTATGGTGAAAAGGAAATATCAGATAAAAACTGGAAGAAGCTTTCTGAGAAACTGCTTGGTGATGTGCATTCCACTCAGGAGTTATACCTTTTTCTCATAAGGCAGTGTTTGAACACTGTTCTGTAAAACAAAAGTGATATTTGAGCATTGAAGACTATGGTGAAAAGTGAAATATCCTCAAATAAAACCCAGAAAGAAGCGTTCCAAGAAACTGCTCTCTGATATGTGCATTCATTTCACAGAGTTAAAGCTCTACTACGTTGCCCAGTTTGAAACTCTGTCTTTGAGGAATCTGAAGGACATTGAGCACATTCAGGCCTATGGTGAAAAGAAATATCTTCAGATAAAAACTGGAGAAGCTTTCTGAGAAACTGCTTTGTGATGTGCATTCACTCACAGTTAAGCTTCTTTTCATTGAGCAGTTTGAAATCACTGTTTCTGGAATCTGAAGGACATTGGGAGCACATTCAGGACTATGGTGAAAAGAAATATATTCAGATAAAACTGAAAAGAAGCTTTCTGAACTGCTTTGTGATAGATATGTTTATTCATCTCACATAGATAAAACTTTCTTATATTACGCAGTTTGGAAACTCTGTCATGGAAGAACTATGGTGAAAAGGAAATATCTTCAGATAAAACCAGAAGAAGCTTTCTGTGAAACTGCTTTGTGATGTGCATTCCACTCACAGTTAAGCTTCTTTTCATTGAGCAGTTTTCTAACACTGTTTTTTGGGTGTGAAGAGGATTTTCAGGGCGCTTTGAGGCTTATGGTGAAAAGGAAATATGTTCAGATAAAAACTGGAGAAGCTTTCTGAGAACTGCTTTGTGATGTGTGCATTCCACTCAGAGTATACTTTTCTTCTCATAGAGATTGAATCCCTTTTGGAGAAAAAGCTACCAGGGACATTCAGGGATATATGGACAGCTATGAAAAAGGAAATATCCTCAAATAAAACAGAAGAAGCTTTCAGAAACTGCTCTCTGATATGTGCATTCATTTCAGAGTTAAAGGTTACATTGCCCAGTTTGAAACTCCTTGAGGAATCTGAAGGACATTGGGGAGCACATTCAGGCCTATGGTGAAAAGAAAATGTCTTCCTTGAAAACTGAAAGAAGCTTTCTGAGAACTGCTTTGTGATGTGTATTCATCTCATAGAGTTAAATCATTCTTTGGATTCAGCAGTTTGAAATCACTGTTTCTGGAATCTGAAGGACATTGGGAGCACATTAGACTATGGTGAAAAGAAATATATTCAGATAAAACTGAAGAAGCTTTCTGTGAATCTGCTTTTGGCATGTTTATTCATCTCATAGAGTTAAATCATTCTTTGGATTGAGCAGTTTGAAACTCTGTCATGGAAGAACTATGGTGAAAAGGAAATATCTTCAGAGAAACCAGAAGAAGCTTTCAGAAACACTTGTGTGAATTCCACTCACAGTTAAGCTTCTTTTCATTGAGCAGTATTCTAACACTGTTTATGTTTAGTGTGAAGGATTTTCAGGAGCGCTTTGAGGCTTATGGTGAAAAGGAAATATGTTCAGATAGAAACTGGAAAGAAGCTTTCTGAGAACTGCTTTGTGATGTGCATTCCATTCAGTGTTATACCTCTCTTCTCATACAGCATCAGGAACCCTTTGAGATTTACCAAGGGATATCTGGGAGCATATTGATGCCTATTGTGAAAAGAGAAATAGCCTCAGATAAAAACAGGAAAGAAGCATTCTGTGAAACTACTCTGTGATATATGTATTCATCTCATAGAGTTAAACCATTCTTTGGATTGAGCAGTTTGAAACTCTGTCATGGATGGATCTGAAGGACATTGGGAGCACATTCAGGACTATGGTGAAAAGGAAATATCTTCAGATAAAACTGGAGAAGCTTTCTGTGAACTGCTTTGTGTGTTTATTCATCTCACATAGATAAAAGTTTTCTTTATATTACAGTTTGAAACTCTGTCATGGATGGATCTGAAGGACATTGGAGCACATTCAGGACTATGGTGAAAAGGAAATTTCTTCAGATAAAACTGGAAGCTTTCTGAGAAACTGCTTGTGATGTGTGCATTCACTCAGAGTTATACCTCTTTTCTTATAAGGCAGTGTTTGAACACTGTTTCTGTAAAAAAAGTGATATTTGAGCGCATTGAAGACTATGGAAAAAGTGAAATATCCTAAAATAAGACCCAGAAAGAGGTGTTCCAAGAAACTGCTGTCTGACATGTGCATTCATTTCAGAGAGTTAAAGTTTACTCTACATTTCCCAGTTTGGAAAGTCTGTCTTTGAAGAATCTGAGAAGGATATTTGGAGCTTTGAGGCTTATGGTGAAAAGGAAATATCTCAGATAAAACTGGAAAGAAGCTTTCTGTGAAACTACTCTGTGATATATGTTTATTCATCTCACATAAATAAAGCTTCCTTTACAGGACGCAGCTTGGAAATTCTGTCATGGAAGGATCCATGAAGGTACATTGGGGAGCACATTCAGGACTATGGTGAAAAAGGAAATATTTTCAGATGAAAACTGGAAAGAAGCTTTCTGTGAATCTGCTTTTTGCTGTGTTTATTCATCTCACATAGATAAAAGTTTCTTTATATTACGAAGCTTGGTAACTCTGTCATGGATGGATCCCCTAAGGGACATTCAGGAGCACATTTAGGACTCTGGTGAAAATGGAAATTTCTTCAGATAAAAACTGGAGAGAAGCTTTCTGAGAAATGCTTGGTGATGTGTGCCTTCCACTCAGGGAGTTATACCTCTTTTCTTATAAGGCAGTGTTTGAACACTGTTTCTGTAAAACAAAAAAGTGGTATTTGAGAGAGCATTGAAGACTATGGAAAAAGTGAAATATCTCAAATAAAACAGAAAGAAGCTTTCAGAAACTGCTCTCTGATATGTGCATTCATTTCAGAGAGTTAAAGTTTACTCTACATTTCCCAGTTTGGAAAGTCTGTCTTTGAAGAATCTGAGAAGGGATATGAAGTGTTGCCCGGAGGCATGTGGTGAGCAAAGAAACGTCTTAAGATGAAACATGGAGAGAAGCTTTCTGAGCAACTGCTTTGTGACATGTGTATTCGACTCATATAGTTAAACCATTCTTTGGATTCAGCAGTTTGAAATCACTGTTTTTGTGCAATCAGAGGAAGGATATTTGGAAAAGCTTCTTAGAATATGGAGAAAGAAATATCCTCAGGTACAATCCAGAAGGAAGCTTTCTGTGAAACTACTTTGTGTTATCTTAATTTCTCTCGCTCAGCTAAGCCTCTCCTTTCATTGAGCAGTTTTCTAACACAGTTTATGTTTAGCATGTGAAGGGATGTTCAGGAGTGCTTTGAGGCTTACGGTGAAAAAGAAAGTATGTTCAGACCGAAACTGGAGAGAAGCTTTCCGAGGAACTTCTTTGTGACATGTGCATTCCACTCACAGTGTTTTATTTCTCTTCTCAAACAGCATCGGGGGAAACCCTTTTGGAGAAACAGGTACCAAGTGATATTCGGGAGCTTTGAGGCTTATGGTGAAAAGGAAATAGCCTCAGACAAAAACTGGAAAGAAGCTTTTTGTGAAACTACTCTGTGATACGTACATTAATCTCACATAGATAAAGCTTTCTTTACATTACGCAGCTTGAAAACTCTGTCTTGGACAGATCCATGAAGGGACATTTGGGATCACGTTCAGGACTATGGTGAAAAAGAAAATATCTTCAGATAAAACGGAAAGAAGCTTTCTGTTAATCTTCTTTTTTGGTAAGTTATTCATCTCACATAGATAAAGCTTTCTTTACATTATGCAGCTTGGAAACTCAGTCATGGATGGATCTGCGAAGGGATATTTGGGATCATATTTGGGCTTATGATGAAAAAGGAAATATTGTCAGTTAAAAACTGGAGAGAAGCATTCTGAGAAACTACTTGGTGATGTGTGCACTCCACTCAGGGAGTTATACCTTTTTCCTCATAAGGCACTGTTTGAATACTGTTCCTGTAAAACTAAAAATGTGATCTTCGGAGCTCATTGAAATCTATGGCGAAAAGTGAAATGTCATCAAATAGAATCCGGAAAGAAGCCTTCCAAGAAATTGCTCTCTGACATGTCCATTCATTTCACAGAGTTATAACGTACTCTACATTTCCCATTTTGGAAATCTGTCTCTGAGGATTCTGCGAAGGGATATTAAGTGGCAATCGGGGGCCTGTGGTGAGCAAGGAAATGTCTTCCATTGAAAATTGAGAGAAGCTTTCTGAGCAATTATTTTGTGTTGTTTGTATTCATGTCATAGTGTTAAATCATACTTTGGATAGAGCAGTTTGAAATCACGATTTCTGTGGAATCTGAGAAAGGACATTTGGGAACTATGTTTAGAATATCCTGAAAAAGAAATAATCTCAGATAGAAACCTGAAGGAAGCTTTCTGTGAAACTGCTCTGTGTCTCGTGATTTCCACTCACACAGTTAAGCTTCTCTTTTCATTGAGCAGTTTTCTAACACTGTTTTGTTTAGTCTGTGAAGGGATATTTGGACGCTTTGAGGCTATGGTGAAAAGGAAATATCTTCAGATAGAAACTGGAGAAGCTTTCTGAGCTGCTTTGTGACGTGTGCATTCCACTCGAAATATACCTTCTTCTCATAGAGATTGAAATCCTTTTGGAGAAAAAGCTACCAATGGACCTTCGGGAATATATGGACAGCTATGGTGAAAAAGGAAATATCCTCAGACAAAAACTGGAAAGAAGATTTCTGTCAAACTTCTTTGTGATAGATATGTTTATTCATCTCACATAGATAAAACGTTCCTTATATTTTGTAGTTTGGAACCTCTGTCATGGATGGATCCGTGAAGGGACATTCGTGAGCACATTCAGGCCTCTGAGCAACTATTTTGTGATGTTTGTGTTCATCTCAGAGAGTTAAATCATTCTTTGGATTGAGCAGTTTGAAATCACTGTTTCTGTGGAATCTGAGAAAGTACATTTGGGAACGCTCTTTAGAATATCCTGAAAAAAAAAAAAAAAACTCAGATAGAAACCAGAAGGAGGCTTTCTGTGAAACTGCTCTGTGTTGCATGAATTCTGCTCACACAGTTCAGTTTGTCTTTTCATTGAGCAGTATTCTAACACTGTTTTTGTTTAGTCTGCAAAGAGATATTCAGAAGACCTTTGAGGCCTACTATCTAAAAGGAAATATCTTCAGATATAAACCGGAGAGAAGCTTTCTAAGGGGCTGCTTTGTGACGTGTGCATTCCACTCACAGAGTTATACATTTATTCTCATAGAGGATTGGGGAATCCCTTTGGGAGAAAAAGTTACCAGGGGACATTTGGGAGTATATGGACGGCTATGGTGAAAAGGGAAATATCCTCAGACAAATACTGCGAAGAAGTTTTCTGTGAAACTGCTTTGTGATATATATGTTTATTCATCTCTCATAGTTAAAATGTCCTTTCTATTACGCTGTTTTGAAACTCTGCCATGGACGGATACACAAAGGGATATTCGGGAGCACATTCAGGCCTATGGTGAAATACGAAATATCTTCAGATAAAAACTGGGGAGGAGCTTCCTGAGAAACTGCTTTGTGATGTGTGTATTCTACTCAGGGAGTTATAATTCTTTTCTCATAAGGCAGTGTTTGAACACTGTTCCTGTAAAACCAAAAAAATGTTATTTCGGAGCGCATTGAAGACTATGGCGAAAAGGGAAATATCCTCAAATAAAACCCAGAGAGAAACGTTACATGAAACTGCTCTCTGATATGTGCATTCATATCACAGAGTTAAAGCTTACTCTACGTTGCTCGGTTTGGAAACTCTGTCTTTGAGAAAGCTATGAAGGGATATTAAGTGGTTCTCGGAGGCTTGTGGTGAGCAAGGGAAAGACTTCCGATGAAAACTGGAAAGAAGCTTTCTGAAGAGCTGCTTTGTGACGTGTGTAATCCACTCACAGAGTTATACTTTTCTTCTGATAGAGGATTGGGGAATCCTTTTTGGGGAAAAAGCTACCAGGGGACATTCGGGAGTATATGGACGGCAGTGGTGAAAAAGGAAATATCCTCAGACAAAACTGGAAGAAGCTTTCTGTGAAACTGCTTTGTGATATATATGTTTATTCATCTCACAGAGTTAAACTTTCTATTACGCAGTTTTGAAACTGCCATGGAGGATCACAAAGGACATTCGGAGCACATTCAGGCCTATGGTGAAAAGGAAATATCTTCAGATAAAACTGGAGAAGCTTTCTGAGAAACTGCTTTGTGATGTGTATTCACTCAGAGTTATAATTCTTTTCTCATAAGGCAGTGTTTGAACACTAAACAAAAAGTTATTTGGACATTGAAGACTATGGTGAAAAGTGAAATATCCTCAAATAAAACCAGAAGAAGCTTTCTGAAACTGCTCTCTGATATGTGCATTCATTTCACAGAGTTAAAGCTACATTGCCCAGTTTGGAAACTCTGTCTTTGAGAAAGCTATGAAGGGATATTAGTTTGGAGGCTTGTGGTGAAAAGGAAATATCTTCAGATAAAACTGGAAAGAAGCTTTCTGAAGAGCTGCTTTGTGACGTGTGCAATCCACTCACAGAGTTATACTTTTCTTCTGATAGAGGATTGGGGTATCCCTTTTGGAGAAGAAGCTACCAGGGGACATTCGGGAGTATATGGACGGCAATGGTGAGAAAGGAAATATCCTCAGACAAAAATTGGATAGAAGGTTTCTGTGAAACTGCTTTGTGATGGATATATTTATTCATCTCACATAGACAAAACTTTCTTCCTATTACACTGTTTTGAAACGCCGTCATGGACGGATTCACGAAGGGACATTCGGGAGCACATTCAGGCCTATGGTGAAATAGGAATTATCTTCAGATTAAAACTACAAAGAAGCTTTCTGAGAAACTGCTTTCTGATGTGTACATTCCACTGAGGGAGTTATACCTCTTTTCTCATAAGGCAGTGTTTGAACACTGTTCTTGTAAAACCGAAAATGTGACAATTCGGAGAGCATTGAAGACAATTTTGAAAAGTGAAATATCCTGAAATAAAACCCAGAAAGAAGCGTTCCAAGAATCTACTCTCTGATATGTGCATTCATTTCACAGAGTTAAAGCTTAATCTACATTGCACAGTTTGGAAACTCCGTATTTGAGGAATCTGTGAAGGGATATTCAGGAGCACTTTGAGGCTTATGGTGAAAAGGAAATATCTTCAGATAAAACTGGAGAGAAGCTTTCTGAGCAACTGCTTTGTGATGTGTATTCATCTCATAGAGTTAAATCATTCTTTGGATTGAGCAGTTTGAAATCACTGTTTCTGTGGAATCTGAGAAAGGACATTTGGGAACGCTCTTAGAATATGGAAAAGAAATATCCTCAAATAAAACCCAGAAGGAAGCTTTCTGTGAAACTGCTTTGTGATGTGTATTCATCTCACATAGATAAAACTTTATATTACGCAGTTTGAAACTCTGTGAAGGACGGATCCACAAAGTGACATTCCAGAGCACATTGAGGAATGTGGTGAAAAGGAAATATCTTCAGATAAAACTGGAAAGAAGCTTTCTGTGAAACTGTTTTGTGATAGATATGTTTATTCATCTCACAGAGTTAAAGCTTTCTATTACGCAGTTTGAAACTCTGTCTTTGAGAATCTGTGAAGGGATATTCAGGAGCACTTTGAGGCTTATGGTGAAAAGGAAATAACTTCAGATAAAAACTGGAGAGAAATTTTGTGAGCAACTGTTTTGTGATGTGTGCATTCATCTCATAGAGTTAAATCATTCTTTGGATTGAGCAGTTTGAAATCACTGTTTCTGTGGAACATGAGAAAGGACATTTGGGAACGCTCTTTAGAATATGGTTAACAAGAAATACCCTCAGGTAAAACCCAGAAGGAAGTCTTCAGTGAAACTGCTCTGTGTCATGTGAATTCCACTCGAACAATTAAGCTTCTCTTTTCATTGAGCAGTATTCTAACTCTGTTTTTGTTTAGTCTGTGTAGGGATATTCAGGAGCACTTTGAGGCTTATGGTGAAAACTGAAATATCTTCAGATAGAAACTGGAGAGTAGCTTTCCAGGGAGCTACTTTATGACGTGTGCATTTCACTCACCGAGTTATACCTTTTTTCTCAGAGGGCTGGGGAATCTCTTTTGGAGAAAAAGCCACTAAGGGATATTCAGGAGTACATAGAGGGCTATGGTAGAAAAGGAAATATCCTCAGACGAAAACGGGAAAGAAACTTTCTGTGAAACTGTTTTGTGATAGATATGTTTATTCATCTCACATAGATAAAACTTTCTTTATATTACCCACTTTGGAAACTCTGCAATGGACGTATCCATGAAGGGACATTCGAGAGCACATTCAGGTCTGTGGTGAAAAAGGAAATATCTTGAGGTAATAACTGGAGAGAAGTTTTTTGAGAAACTACATTGTGATGTGTACATTCCAATATGGGAATTACACCACTTTTCTCCTAAGGCAGTGTTTGAACACTGTTCCTGTAAAACAGACAATGTGATATTTTAGCCCCTTGAAGACTATGGTGAAAAGTGAAATATCCTCAAATAAAACCCAGAAAGAAGCGTTCCAAGAAACTGCTCTCTCATATGTGCATTCATTTCACAGAGTTAAAGCTTTCTCTGCGTTGCCCAGTTTGGAAACTCTGTCTTTCATGAATCTGTGAGGGGATATTCAGGAGCACTTTGAGGCTTATGGTGAAAAGGAAATATCTTCAGATAAAACTGGAGAAGCTTTCTGAGCAACTGCTTTTTGATGTGGGTATTCATCTCATAGTTTAAAACCATTCTTTGGATGGAGCAGTTTGAAATCACTGCTTCTGTGGAATCTGATTAAGGACATTTGAAAGCTCTTATAATATGGAGAAAGAACTATCCACAGATAAAAACCAGAAGGTAGCTTTCTGTGAAACTGCTATGTGGCGTGTCAATTCCCCTCAGCCAGTTAAGCTTTACTTTTCATTGAGCAGTTTTCTTCTTTTTTTTTTTATTCTACTTTAAGTTCTAGGGTACATGTGCATAACGTGCAGGTTTGTTACATATGTATACTTGTGCCATGTTGGTGTGCTGCACCCATTAACTCGACAGCACCCATCAATTCATCATTTATATCAGGTATAACTCCCCAATGCAATCCCTCCCCCTCCCCCTCCCCATGATAAGCCCCAGTGTGTGATGTTCCCTTCCGAGTCAAGTGATCTCATTGTTCAGTTCCCACCTATGAGTGAGAACATGCGGTGTTTGGTTTCTCTTCTTGTGATAGTTTGCTAAGAATGATGGTTTCCAGCTGCATCCATGTCCCTACAAAGGACGCAAACTCATCCTTTTTATGGCTGCATAGTATTCCATGGTGTATATGTGCCACATTTTCTTAATCAGTCTGTCACAGATGGACATTTGGGTTGATTCAAGTCTTTGCTATTGTGAATAGTGCGCAATAAACATGTGTGCATGTGTCTTTGTAGTAGAATAATTTATAATCCTTTGGGTATATACCCAGTAGTGGGATGGCTGGGTCATATGGTACATCTAGTTCTAGATCCTTGAGGAATCGCCATACTGTTTTCCATAATGGTTGAACTAGTTTACAATCCCACCAACAGTGTAAAAGTGTTCCTATTTCTCCACATCCTCTCCAACACCTGTTGTTTCCTGATTTTTAATGATGGCCATTCTAACTGGTGTGAGATGGTATCTCATTGTGGTTTTGATTTGCATTTCTCTGATGGCGAGTGATGATGAGCATTTTTTTGTGTCTGTTGGCTGTATGAATGTCTTCTTTGAGAAATGTCTGTTCATATCCTTTGCCCACTTTTTGATGGGGTTGTTTGTTTTCTTGTATATTTGTTTGAGTTCTTTGTAGATTCTGGATATTAGCCCTTTGTCAGATGAGTAGATTGCAAAAATTTTCTCCCATTCTGTAGGTTGCCTGTTCACTCTGATGGTAGTTTCTTTTGCTGTGCAGAAGCTCTTTAGTTTAATGAGATCCCATTTGTCAATTTTGGCTTTTGCTGCCGTTGCTTTTGGTGTTTTAGACATGAAGTCCTTGCCCATGCCTATGTCCTGAATGGTACTACCTAGATTTTCTTCTAGGGTTTTTATGGTATTAGGTCTAACATTTAAGTCTCTAATCCATCTTGAATTAATCTTCGTATAAGGAGTAAGGAAAGGATCCAGTTTCAGCTTTCTACTTATGGCTAGCCAATTTTCCCAGCACCATTTATTAAATAGGAATCCTTTCCCCATTTCTTGTTTCTCTCAGGTTTATCAAAGATCAGACGGCTGTAGATGTGTGGTATTATTTCTGAGGACTCTGTTCTGTTCCATTGGTCTATAGCTCTGTTTTGGTACCAGTACCATGCTGTTTTGGTTACTGTAGCCTTGTAGTATAGTTTGAAGTCAGGTAGCGTGGCGCCTCCAGCTTTGTCCTTTTGACTTAGGATTGTCTTGGCAATGCGGGCTCTTTTTGGTTCCATATGAACTTTAAAGCAGTTTTTCCAATTCTGTGAAGAAACTCATTGGTAGCTTGATGGGGATGGCATTGAATCTATAAATAACCTTGGGCAGTATGGCCATTTTCACGATATTGATTCTTCCTATCCATGAGCATGGTATGTTCTTCCATTTGTTAGTGTCCTCTTTGATTTCACTGAGCAGTGGTTTGTAGTTCTCCTTGAAGAGGTCCTTTACATCCCTTGTAAGTTGGATTCCTAGGTATTTTATTCTCTTTGAAGCAATTGTGAATGGAAGTTCATTCCTGATTTGGCTCTCTGCTTGTCTGTTACTGGTGTATAAGAATGCTTGTGATTTTGCACATTAATTTTGTATCCTGAGACTTTGCTGAAGTTGCTTATCAGCTTAAGGAGATTTTGGGCTGAGACAATGGGGTTTTCTAAATATACAATCATGTCATCTGCAAACAGGGACAATTTGACTTCTTCTTTTCCTAACTGAATACCCTTGATTTCTTTCTCTTGCCTGATTGCCCTAGCCAGAACTTCCAACACTATGTTGAATAGGAGTGGTGAGAGGGCATCCCTGTCTTCCAGTTTTCAAAGGAATTTTTCCAGTTTTTGCCCATTCAGTATGATATTAGCTGTGGGTTTGTCATAAATAGCTCTTATTATTTTGAGGTACGTTCCATCAATACCGAATTTATTGAGCGTTTTTAGCATGAAGGGCTGTTGAATTTTGTCAAAAGCCTTTTCTGCATCTATTGAGATAATCATGTGGTTCTTGTCTTTGGTTCTGTTTATATGCTGGATTACGTTTATTGATTTGCGAATGTTGAACCAGCCTTGCATCCCAGGGATGAAGCCCACTTGATCAGGGTGGATAAGCTTTTGATGTGCTGCTGAATCCGGTTTGCCAGTATTTTATTGAGGATTTTGCATCGATGTTCATCAGGGATATTGGTCTAAAATTCTCTTTTTTGTTGTGTCTCTGCCAGGCTTTGGTATCAGGATGATGTTGGCCTCATAAAATGAGTTAGGGAGGATTCCCTCTTTTTCCATTGGTCTATAGCTCTGTTTTGGTACCAGTACCATGCTGTTTTGGTTACTGTAGCCTTGTAGTATAGTTTGAAGTCAGGTAGCGTGACGCCTCCAGCTTTGTCCTTTGACTTAGGATTGTCTTGGCAATGCGGGCTCTTTTTGGTTCCATATGAACTTTAAAGCAGTTTTTTCCAATTCTGTGAAGAAACTCATTGGTAGCTTGATGGGGATGGCATTGAATCTATAAATAACCTTGGGCAGTATGGCCATTTTCACGATATTGATTCTTCCTATCCATGAGCATGGTATGTTCTTCCATTTGTTAGTGTCCTCTTTGATTTCACTGAGCAGTGGTTTGTAGTTCTCCTTGAAGAGGTCCTTTACATCCCTTGTAAGTTGGATTCCTAGGTATTTTATTCTCTTTGAAGCAATTGTGAATGGAAGTTCATTCCTGATTTGGCTCTCTGCTTGTCTGTTACTGGTGTATAAGAATGCTTGTGATTTTTGCACATTAATTTTGTATCCTGAGACTTTGCTGAAGTTGCTTATCAGCTTAAGGAGATTTTGGGCTGAGACGATGGGATTTTCTAAATATACAATCATGTCATCTGCAAACAGGGACAATTTGACTTCTTTTCCTAACTGAATACCCTTGATTTCTTTCTTGCCTGATTGCCCTAGCCAGAACTTCCAACACTATGTTGAATAGGAGTGGTGAGAGAGGGCATCCCTGTCTTGTGCCAGTTTTCAAAGGGAATTTTTCCAGTTTTTGCCCATTCAGTATGATATTAGCTGTGGGTTTGTCATAAATAGCTCTTATTATTTTGAGGTATGTTCCATCAATACCGAATTTATTGAGCGTTTTTAGCATGAAGGGCTGTTGAATTTTGTCAAAAGCCTTTTCTGCATCTATTGAGATAATCATGTGGTTCTTGTCTTTGGTTCTGTTTATATGCTGGATTACGTTTATTGATTTGCGAATGTTGAACCAGCCTTGCATCCCAGGGATGAAGCCCACTTGATCAGGGTGGATAAGCTTTTTGATGTGCTGCTGAATCCGGTTTGCCAGTATTTTATTGAGGATTTTGCATCGATGTTCATCAGGGATATTGGTCTAAAATTCTCTTTTGTTGTGTCTCTGCCAGGCTTTGGTATCAGGATGATGTTGGCCTCATAAAATGAGTTAGAGGATTCCTCTTTTCTATTGATTGGAATAGTTTCAGAAGGAATGGTACCAGCTCCTCCTTGTACCTCTGGTAGAATTCAGCTGTGAATCCGTCTGGTCCTGGACTTTTTGGTGGGCAGGCTATTAATTGTTGCCTCAATTTCAGAGCCTGCTATTGGTCTATTCAGGATTCAACTTCTTCCTGGTTTAGTCTTGGGAGAGTGTAAGTGTCCAGGAAATTATCCATTTCTTCTAAATTTTCTAGTTGATTTGCGTAGAGGTGTTTATAGTATTCTCTGATGGTAGTTTGTATTTCTGTGGGTCGGTGGTGATATCCCCTTTATCATTTTTTATTGCATCTATTTGATTCCTCTCTCTTTTCTTCTTTATTAGTCTTGCTAGCGGTCTGTCAATTTTGTTGATCTTTTCAAAACCAACTCCTGGATTCATTGATTTTTGAGGGTTTTTGTGTTTCTATCTCCTTCAGTTCTGCTCTGATCTTAGTTATTTCTTGCCTTCTGCTAGCTTTTGAGTGTGTTTGCTCTTCCTCTCTAATTCTTTTAATTGTGATGTTAGAGTGTCAATTTTAGATCTTTCCTGCTTTCTCTTGTGGGCATTTAGTGCTATAAATTTCCTCTACACACTGCTTTAAATGTGTCCCAGAGATTCTGGTATGTTGTATCTTTGTTCTCATTGGTTTCAAAGAACATCTTTATTTCTGCTTTCATTTCGTTATGTACCCAGTAGTCATTCAGGAGCAGGTTGTTCAGTTTCCATGTAGTTGAGCGGTTTTGATTGAGTTTCTTAGTCCTGAGTTCTAGTTTGATTGCACTGTGGTCTGAGAGACAGTTTGTTATAATTTCTGTTCTTGTACATTTGCTGAGGAGTGCTTTACTTCCAATTATGTGGTCAATTTTGGAATAAGTGCGATGTGGTGCTGAGAAGAATGTATATTCTGTTGATTTGGGGTGGAGAGTTCTATAGATGTCTATCAGGTCCGCTTGGTGCAGAGATGAGTTCAATTCCTGGATATCCTTGTTAACTTTCTGTCTCGTTGATCTGTCTAATGTTGACAGTGGAGTGTTGAAGTCTCCCATTATTATTGTATGGGAGTCTAAGTCTCTTTGTAAGTGTCCAAGGACTTGCTTTATGAATCTGGGTGCTCCTGTATTGGGTGCATATATATTTAGGATAGTTAGCTCTTCCTGTTGAATTGATCCCTTTACCATTATGTAATGGCCTTCTTTGTCTCTTTTGATCTTTGATGGTTTAAAGTCTATTTTATCAGAGACTAGGATTGCAACCCCTGCTTTTTTGTTCTCCATTTGCTTGGTAGATCTTCCTCCATCCCTTTATTTTGAGCCTATGTATGTCTCTGCATGTGAGATGGGTCTCCTGAATACAGCAGACTGATGGGTCTTGACTCTGATCCAGTTTGCCAGTCTGTGTCTTTTAATTGGAGCATTTAGTCCATTAACATTTAAGGTTAATATTGTTATGTGTGAACTTGATCCTGCCATTATGATATTAACTGGTTATTTTGCTCATTAGTTGATTTACATTTTGGCTTGTTTTTGCAATGGCTGGTACCGGTTGTTCCTTTCCATGTTTAGGGCTTCCTTCAGGGTCTCTTGTAAGGCAGGCCTGGTGGTGACAAAATCTCTAAGCATTTGCTTATCTGTAAAGGATTTTATTTCTCCTTCACTGATGAAACTTAGTTTGGCTGGATATGAAATTCTGGGTTTAAAATTCTTTCTTTAAGAACGTTGAATATTGGCCCCACTCTCTTCTGGCTTGTAGAGTTTCTGCCGAGAGATCTGCTGTTAGTCTGATGGGCTTCCCTTTGTGGGTAACCTGACCTTTCTCTCTGGCTGCCCTTAAGATTTTTTCCTTCATTTCAACTTTGGTGAATCTGGCAATTATGTGTCTTGGAGTTGCCCTTCTGGAGGAGTATCTTTGTGGCGTTCTCTGTATTTCCTGAATTTGAATGTTGGCCTGCCCTACTAGGTTGGGGAAGTTCTCCTGGATGATATCCTGAAGAGTGTTTTCCAACTTGTTTCCATTCTCCCTCACTTTCAGGCACCCCAATCAGACGTAGATTTGGTCTTTTACATAATCCCATACTTCTTGCAGGCTTTGTTCATTTCTTTTTCTTCTTTTTTCTTTTGGTTTCTCTTCTCGCTTCATTTCATTCATTTGATCCTCAATCGCTGATACTCTTTCTTCCAGTTGATCGAGTCGGTTACTGAAGCTTGTGCATTTGTCACGTATTTCTCGTGTCATGGTTTTCATCTCTGTCGTTTATGACCTTCTCTGCATTAATTAGTCTAGCTGTCAATTCTTCCACTCTTTTTCAAGATTTTTAGTTTCTTTGCGCTTGGCACGTAATTCCTCCTTTAGCTCTGAGAAGTTTGATGGACTGAAGCCTTCTTCTCTTCTCATCAAAGTCATTCTCTGACCAGCTTTGATCCGTTGCTGGCGATGGGCTGCGCTCCTTTGCAGGGGAGATGCGCTCTTATTTTTGAATTCCCAGCTTTTCTGCCCTGCTTTTTCCCCATCTTTGTGGTTTTATCTGTCTCTGGTCTTTGATGATGGTGACGCACTGATGGGGTTTTGGTATAGGTGTCCTTCCTGTTTGATAGTTTTCCTTCTGCCAGTCAGAACCCTCAGCTATAGGTCTGTTGGAGATTGCTTGAGGTCCACCCAGACCCTGTTTGCCTGGGTATCAGCAGCAGAGGTTGCAGAAGATAGAATATTGCTGAACAGCGAGTGTACCTGTCTGATTCTTACTTTGAAGCTTCCTCTCAGGGGTGTACTCCACCCTGTGAGATGTGGGTGTCAGACTGCCCCTAGTGGGGATGTCTCCCAGTTAGGCTACTCAGGGTCAGGGACCCACTTGAGCAGGCAGTCTGTCCCTTCTCAGATCTCAACCTCCATGTTGGGAGATCCACTGCTCTCTTCAAAGTTGTCAGACAGAGTCGTTCGCGCCTGCACAGGTCTCTGCTGCTTCCCTGTTATTTTTTTAGCTGAGCCCTGTCCCCAGAGGCGGAGTCTACAGAGACAGGCAGGTTTCCTTGAGCTGCTGTGAGCTCCACCCAGTTGGAGCTTCCCAGCGGCTTTGTTTACCTACTTAAGCCTCAGCAATGGCGGGCGCCTCCCCCAGCCTCGCTGCTGCCCTGTGGTTAGATCGCCGCAGACTGCTGTGTTAGCAAGGAGGAGGCTCCAGGGGTGTGAGACCCTCCCGGCCAGGCATGGGGTATATTCTCCTGGTGTGCCCGTTAGCCTATAGCGCAGTATTGGGGTGGGAGTTACCCGATTTTCCAGGTGTTGTGTGTCTCAGTTCCCTGGTTAGGAAAAGGGATTCCTTCCCTTGCTTCCCAGGTGAGGCGATGCCTCACCCTGCTTCAGCTCTCGCTGGTCGGGCTGTAACAGCTGACCAGCACCGATTGTCCGGCACTCACTAGTGAGATGACCCCAGTACCTCAGTTGAAAATGCAGAAATCACCGGTCTTCTGTGTCCTTCACGCTGGGAGTTGGAGACTGGAGCTGTTCCTATTCGGCCATCTTGCTCTGCCCCCCCTGTTCGAGCAGTTTTTCTAATACTGTTTATCTTTAGTGTGTGAAGGCATATTCAGGAGCGCTTTGAGGCTTACGGTGAAAAAGGAAATCTGTTCAGATAGAAACCGGAGAGAAGCTTTCGAGGAACTGTTTTGTGACGTGTGCATTCCATTCACAGAGTTATACCTTATTTCTCATAGAGGATTGAAAAATCCCTTTTGGAGAAAAAGTTACCAAGGGACATTCAGGAGTATATGCATGGCTCTAGTGAAAAATGAAATATCATCAGACAAATACTGGAAAAAAGCTTTCTGTGAAACTGCTTTGTGATAAAAATGTTTATTCATCACACATAGACAAAACATTCTTTATATTACGCAGTTTGGAAACTCTGTCATGGACTTATCCATGAATGGACATTCGGGAGAACATTCAGGCCTACATTGAGAAAGGAAATATCTTCAGATAAAAACTGGAGAGAAGTTTTCTGAGAAACTGCTTTGTGATGTGTGCATTCCACTCAGGGAGTTATACCTTTTCCTCATAAGGCAGTGTTTGAACACTGTTCCTGTATAACCAAAAAAGTGATATTTCTGAGCGCATTGAAGACTGGCGAAACTTGAAATATCCTCAAATAAAACCCAGAAAGTAGCATTCCAAAAACTGCTCTGTGATATGTGACTTCATTTCAGAGAGTTAAAGTTCACTCTACATTGCCCAGTTTGAAAACTCTGTCTTTTAGGAATATGTGAATGGGTATTAAGTGGCACCTGGAGGACTATGGTGAGCAAGGAAATCTCTTCCAATGAAAACTGGACAGAAGCTTTCTCAACAACTGCTTTGTGATGTGTGTATTCATCTCATAGAGTTAAAACATTCTTTGGATTGAGCAGTTTGAAATCACTATTTCTGTGGAATCTGAGGAAGGACATTTTGTAATGCTCTATAGAATATGGAGAAAGAAATATCCTCAAATAAAAACAAGAAGGAACCTTTCTTTGAAACTGATATGTGTCTTATGAATTCTTCTTGCGCAGTTAAGCTTCTCTTTTCATTGAACAGTTTTCTAACACTGTTTATGTTTAGTATGCGAAGGGATATTTAGGAGCGCTTTGAAGCTTATGGTGAAAATGGAAGTATATTCAGATAGAAACTGGAGAGAAGCTTTCCAAGGAACAGTTTTGATGTGTGCATTCCACTCACAGGGTTGCACCTCTCTTCTCATACAGCATCAAGGAAACCCTTTCAGTGAAACTGTTCTGTGATATGTGTATTCATCTCACATAGATAAAACTTTCTTCACATGATGCAGCTTGGAAACTCTGTCATGGACGGATCCCCAAAGGGTGGTTCAGGAGCTCATTCAGGACTATGGTGAAAAAGCAAATATCTTCAGAAAAAAACTGGAAAGAAGCTTTCTGTGAATCTGACTTTTGCTATGTTTATTCATCCCACATAGATAAAACATTCCTTATACTATGCAGTTTTAAAACTCTGTCATGAGCGGATCTGTGAACAGACATTCGTGAGCACTTTCAGGCCTATGTTGAAAAATGAAATATCTTCAGATAAAAACTGGAGAGAAGTTTTCTGAGAAACTGCTTTGTGATGTGTGTATTCATCTTGTAGAGTTAAACCATTCTTTGGCTTGAGCTGTTTGAAATTACTGTTCCTGTTAAATCTGAGGAAGGACATTTCGGAACACTTTTAGAATAAGGAGAAAGAAACATCCTCAGACAAAAACCAGAAGGAAGCTTTCTGTGAAACTGCTGTGTGTCATGTGAAATCTTCGCACTCTGTTAACCTTCTATTTTCATTGAGCAATTCTCTAACACTGTTTATGTTTAGCGTGTGTAGGGATATTCAGGGGCGCTTTGAGGCTTATGGTGAAAAAGGCAATATGTTCACATAGAAACTTTCTGATGAACTGCTTTGTGACGTGTGTATTCCACTCACAGTGTTACACCTCTCTTCTCAGAGAGCATCCAGAAAATGCTTTTGGAGAAAAAGGTAACAAGGGACATTCGGGAGCTTATTGACGCCTATGTTGAAAAGGGAAATAGCCTTAGACAAATACTGGAGAAAAGCTTTTAGTGAAACTGCTCTGTGATATGTGTATTCATCTCATATAGATAAAGCTTTCTTTACATTATGCAGCTTGGAATCTCTGTCATGGACGGATCAGCGAAGGGATGTTCGGAAGCACATTCAGGACTACGGTGAAAAAGCAAATATCTTCAGATAAAAACTGGAAAGAAGCTTTCTGTCAATCTGCTTTTTGCTATGTTTATTCATCTCACATAGATAAAACCTTCCTTATATTATGCAGTTTGGAAACTCCATCATGGACGGATACGGGAAGGGGAATTCGGGAGCAAATGAAGGCATATGGTGAAAAAGGAAACATCTTCAGACAAAAACTGGAGAAAAGCTTTCTGAGAAACTGCTTTGTGATGTCTGTATTCGTCTCATAGAGTTAATCCATTCTTTGGATTGAGCAGTTTGAAATCGCTATTTTGGTGGAATCTGGAACATTTGGAAATGCCCTTTAGAATATGGAGAAAGAAACATTCTCAGATAAAAACCAGAAGGAGCTTTCTGTGAAACTGCTATGTGTCGTGTGAATTCCTCTCACTCAGTTAAGCTTCTCACTCAGTTAACTCTGTTTATCTTGAGCATGTGAAGGGATATTCGGGAGTGCTTTGCATCTTACAGTGCAAAAGGAAATATATTCAGACAGAAACTGGAGAGAAGCTTTCTGAGGAACTGGTTTGTGACGTGTGCATTCCACTCACAGTGTTATACCTCTCATCTCATAGAGCTTCAGGAAAAAACTTTTGGAGAAAAAGGTATCAAAGGATATCTGGGAGCATATTGACGCCTACGGTGAAAAGGGAAATAGCCTCAGACAAAAACTGGAAACAAGCTTTCTGTGAAATTGCTCTGTAATATGTGTATTCATCTCACATAGATAAAACTTTCTATACATTACTCAGCTTGGAAACTCTGTCATGGACGGATCTGCAAAGAGACATTCGGGAGCACATTCAGGACGACAGTGCAAAAGGAAATATCTTCAGATAAAAACCGGAGAGAAGCTTTCTGAGAAACTGCTTTATGATGTGTGCATTCTACTCAGTGAGTCATACCTCTTTTCTCATAAGGCCGTGTTTGAACATTGTTCCTGTAATATCGAAAATATGACATTTCTTGGCGCATTGAAGACTATGGTGAAAAGTGAAATATCCTCAGATAAAACCCAGAAAGAAGCATTCCACGAATCTGCTCTCTGATATGTGCATTCATTTCACAGTGTTAAAGTTTACTCTACATTGTCCAGTTCAGAATCTTTGTCTTTGAGGAATCTGCTGAGGATTATTTAGTGATGCCCAGAGGCTCTTGGTGAGCAATGACATGTACTCTGATGAAAACTGGAGAGAAGCTTTCTGAGCAACTGCTTTGTGTATTCATCTATGAGATGTGTGTATTCATTGAATAGATTTAAACCATTGTTTGGATTGAGCAGTTTGAAATCACTGTTTCTGTGGAATCTGAGGAAGTACATTTGGGGATGCTCTTTAGAATAAGAAAGAAATATCCTCATATAAAAACCAGAAGGAAGTTTTCTGTGAAACTGCTATATGTCATGTGAATTCCTCTCACTCAGTTAAGCTTCTCTTTTCATTGTGCAGTTTTGTAACACTCTTTGTGTTTAGCGTGCAAAGGGATATTTGGGAGTGCATTGAGGCTTATGGTGAAAAAGGAAATATGTTCAGATAGAAACTGGAGAGAAGCATTCCGAGGAACTGTTTTTGGCGTGTACATTCCACTCACAGTGTTATCCCTCTCTTCTCATACATCATGGAAACCTTTGGAAAAGGTATGTTATATTCATTAGCATATTGATGCCAAAGATGAAAAGGAAATAGCCTCAGACAAAACTGGAAAGAAGCTTTCTGTGAAACTGCTCTGTGATATGTGTATTCATCTCACATAGATAAAGCTTTCTTTACATTATGCAGTTTGAAACTCTGTCATGGACGGATCTGCAAAGAGACATTCGGAGCACATTCAGGACTATGGTGAAAAGGAAATATCTTCAGATAAAAACTGGAAAGAAGCTTTCGGTGAATCTGCTTTTTGCTATGTTTATTCATCTAGCATAAATAAAGCTTTGTTTACTTTATGCAGCTAATTTGTATATTCATCTCATAGAGTTAAATTATTCTCTGGATTCAGCAGTTTGAAATAACTGTTTCTGTGGAATGTGAGAAAGGACATTTGGGATCGATTTTTAGAATATGCTGAAAAAGAAATACCCTTAGATAAAAATCAGAAGAAAGCTTTCTGTGAAACTGCTCTGTGTCGTGTGAATTCCACTCACACAATTCATCTTGTCTTTTCATTGAGCAGTATTCTAACACTGTTTTTGTTTAGTCTGCGAAGAGATATTTGTTAGCACTTTGAGGCTTATGGTGATAAACAAAATATCTTCAGATAGAAACTGGAGAGAAGTTTTCCAAAGAGCTGCTTTGTGACGTGTGCATTCCACTCACAGTGTTATACCTTTTTCTCATAGAGGATGAATCCTTTTGGAGAAAAAGCTACCAAGGGACATTCAGGAGCACATTCAGGACTATGGTGAAAAGGAAATATCTTCAGACAAAAACTGGAAAGAAGCTTTCTGTGAAACTGCTTTGTGATGATATGTTTATTCATCTCACATAGATAAAACTTTCTTACATTATGCAGTTTGAAACTCCATCATGGACAGATCCATGAAGGGACATTCAGGAGCACATTCAGGCCTATGGTGAAAAGGAAATATCTTCAGATAAAAACTGGAGAAGCTTTCTGAGAAACTGCTTTGTGATGTGCATTCCACTCAGGGAGTTATACTCTTTTCTCATAATGCAGTTTTTGAGCTCCGTTCCTGTAAAAACGAAAAAGTGATATTTGGGAACGCATTGAGGACTATGGCAAAAAGTGAACTACCCTCAAATAAAACCCAGACAGAAGCGTTACAAGAAACTGCTCTCTGATATGTGCATTCATTTCACAGATTTAAAGCTTATTCTGCATTGCTCAGTTTGGAAACTCTGTCTTTGAGGAATCTACGAAGGGATATTAAATGGCGCCTGGAGGCCTATGGTGAGCAAGGATATGTCTTCCAATGAAAACTGGAGAGAAGCTTTCTGAGAAACTGTTTGTGATGTGTGTATTCATCTCATAGAGTTAAATCAATCTTTGGATGGAGCAGTTTGAAATCACTGTTTTTGTGAAATCTGAGGAAGGACATTTGGGAAAAGTCCTTAGAATATGGAAAAAGAAATATCCTCAGGTAAAATCCAGAAGGAAATTTCTGTGAAACTGTTCTGTGTTGTCTTAATTCCTCTTTCTCAATTAAGCCTCTCTTTTAATTGAGCAGTTTTCTAATCCTCTTTATGTTTAGCATATGAAGGGATATTCAGGAGCACTTTGAGGATTATGGTGAAAAAGGAAATATGTTCAGATAGAAACTGGAGAGAAGCATTCCGAGGAACTGTTTTTGGCGTGTACATTCCACTCACAGTGTTATCCCTCTCTTCTCATACATCATGGGGAAACCCTTTTGGAGAAAAAGGTATCAAGCTATATTCATTAGCATATTGATGCCAAAGATGAAAACGGAAATAGCCTCAAACAAAAGCTGGAAAGAAGCTTCCTGTGAAACCGCTCTGTGATATGTGTCTGCATCTCACATAGATAAAGCTTTCTTTACATTATGCAGTTTGAAAACTGTCATGGATGAATCCACGAAGGGACGTTTGGGATCACATTCAGGACAACGGTGAAAAAGGAAATATCTTCAGATAAAAACTGGAAAGAAGCTTTCTGTGAATCTGCTTTTGCTATGTTTATTCATCTGACATAGATAAAGCTTTCTTTACATTATGCAGTTTGAAACTCCATCATGGATGAATCCAGAAGGGACATTCAGGAGCACATTCAGGACTATGGTGAAAAGGAAATGTCTTCAGATAAAAATTGGAGAGAAGTTTTCTGAGAAACTGCTTTGTGATGTGTGCATTCCACTCAGGAGTTATACCTCTTTCTCATAAGGCAGTGTTTGAACACTGTTCCTGAAAACCAAAAAGTGATATTTGAGCACATTGAAGACTATGGTGAAAAGTGAAATATCCTCAAATAAAACCCAGAAAGAAGCATTCCAAGAAACTGCTCTCTGATATGTGCATTCATTTCAGAGAGTTAAAGTTCACTTACATTGCCCAGTTTGAAACTCTGTCTTTGAGGAATCTGTGAAGGGATATTCAGGAGCACTTTGAGGCTTATGGTGAAAAGGAAATCTTCAGATAAAACTGGAAAGAAGCTTTCTGTGAAACTGCTTTGTGATGTGTGTATTCATCTCATAGAGTTAAATCATTCTTTGGATTGAGCAGTTTGAAATCACTGTTTCTGTGAATCTGAGAAGGACATTTAAAAGCCTGAATATGGAAAAGAAATATCCTCAGATAAAACCAGAAGGAAGCTTTCTGTGAAACTGCTCTGTGTCGTGAATTCCTCTCACTCAGTTAAGCTTCTCTTTTCATTGAGCAGTTTTCTAACATGTTTTATGAAGGGATATTCAGGAGCACTTTGAGGCTTATGGTGAAAAGGAAATATGTTCAGACAAAAACTGGAGAGAAGCTTGAGAACTGCTTTGTGACGTGTGCATTCCACTCACAGTTATACCTCTCTTCTCATACATCATGGGGAAACCCTTTTGGAGAAAAGGTGTGATATTTGGGAGCACTTTGAGGCTTATGGTGAAAAGGAAATAGCCTCAGACAAAAACTGGAAAGAAGCTTTCTGAAACTGCTCTGTGATATGTGTAATCATCTCACATAGATAAAGCTTTCTTTACATTATGCAGTTTGAAAACTGTCATGGATGGATCCTGAAGGGACATTCAGGAGCACATTCAGGACTATGGTGAAAAGGAAATATCTTCAGATAAAAACTGGAAGAAGCTTTCTGTGAATCTGCTTTTGCTATGTTTATTCATCTCATAGATAAAGCTTTCTTTACATTATGCAGTTTGAAAACTGTCATGGATGGATCCATGAAGGGATATTCAGGAGCACTTTGAGGCTTATGGTGAAAAGGAAATATCTTCAGATAAAAACTGGAGAAGCTTTCTGAGAAACTGCTTGTGATGTGCATTCCACTCAGGAGTTATACCTTTCTCATAAGGCAGTTTGAACACTGTTCCTGTAAAACTAAAAAGTGATATTTGAGCACATTGAAGACTATGGCAAAAGTGAAATATCCTCAAATAAAACCCAGAAAGAAGCATTCCAAGAAACTGCTCTCTGATATGTGCATTCATTTCACAGAGTTAAAGCTTACTACATTTCCCAGTTTGGAAACTCTGTCTTTGAGGAATCTGTGAAGGATATTAAGTGCCGAGGCCTGTGTGAGCAAGGAAATGTCTTCCAATGAAAACTGGAGAGAAGCTTTCTGAGCAACTGCTTTGTGATGTGTATTCATCTCATAGAGTTAAATCATTTATTGAGCAGTTTGAAATCACTGTTTCTGTGGAATCTGAGAAGGACATTTGGAAACTCTTTAGAATATGCTGAAAAAGAAATATCCTCAGATAAAAACCAGAAGGAAGCTTTCTGTGAAACTGCTCTGTGATATGTGTATTCATTTCACAGTTAAGCTTCTCTTTTCATTGAGCAGTATTCTAACACTGTTTTGTTTAGCTGAAGGGATATTCAGGAGCACTTTGAGGATTATGGTGAAAAAGGAAATATGTTCAGACAAAACTGGAGAGAAGCATTCCGAGAAACTGCTTTGTAACGTGTGCATTCCACTCACAGTTTTATACCTCTCTTCTCATACACCATTGGGGAAACACTTTTGGAGGAAAAGGTTCCAAGTGATATTTGGGAGCATGTTGATGCCTATGGTGAAAAGGGAAATAGCCTCAGACAAAAACTGGAAAGAAGCATTCTATGCAACTGCTCTGTGATATGTGTAATCATCTCACATAGATAAAGCTTTCTTTACATTACGCAGCTTGGAAACTGTCATGGACGGATCCACGAAGGGACATTCGGGTGCACATTCAGGACTATTGTGAAAAAGGAAATATCTTCAGATAAAACTGGAAAGAAGCTTTCTGTGAATCTGCTTTTGCTATGTTTATTCATCTCACATAGATAAAGCTTTCTTTACATTACAGTTTGAAACTCCATCATGGATGGATCCACGAAGGACATTTGGGAGCACATTCAGGACTATGGTGAAAAGGAAATATCTTCAGATAAAACTGGAAGAAGCTTTCTGAGAAACTGCTTGGTGATGTGTGCATTCCACTCAGGAGTTATACCTTTCTTCTCATAAGGCACTGTTTGAACACTGTTCCTGTAAAACCAAAAAAGTGATATTTGGAGCACATTGAAGACTATGGCAAAAGTGAAATGTCATCAAATAAAACAGAAGAAGCACTCCAAGAAACTGCTCTGATATGTGCATTCATTTCACAGAGTTAAAGCTTACTCTACATTTCCCAGTTTGGAAACTCTGTCTTTGAGGAATCTGAGAAAGGACATTTGGGAGCACATTCAGGCCTATGGTGAAAAGGAAATATCTTCAGATAAAACTGAGAGAAGCTTTCTGAGCAACTGCTTTGTGATGTGTGTATTCATCTCATAGAGTTAAATCATTCTTTGGATTGAGCAGTTTGAAATCACTGTTTCTGTGGAATCTGAGAAAGGACATTTGGGAATGCTCTTAGAATATGCTGAAAAAGAAATATCCTCAGATAAAACCAGAAGGAAGCTTTCTGTGAAACTCTCTGTCATGTGAATTCCTCTCACTCAGTTAAGCTTCTCTTTCATTGAGCAGTATTCTAACACTGTTGTTTAGTCTGAAGGGATATTCAGGAGCACTTTGAGGCTTATGGTGAAAAGGAAATATCTTCAGATAAAACTGGAGAAGCTTTCTGAGCAACTGCTTTGTGATGTGTATTCATCTCATAGAGTTAAATCATTCTTTGGATTGAGCAGTTTGAAATCACTGTTTCTGTGGAATCTGAGAAGGACATTTGGGAGCACATTCAGGCCTATGGTGAAAAGGAAATATGTTCAGATAAAACTGGAAAGAAGCTTTCTGAGGAACTGCTTTGTGATGTGCATTCCACTCAGGAGTTATACCTTTCTTCTCATAAGGCAGTGTTTGAACACTGTTCCTGTAAAACCAAAAGTGATATTTGCAGTGCATTGAAGACTATGGCAAAAGTGAAATATCCTCAAATAAAACCCAGAAGAAGCGTTACAAGAAACTGCTCTCTGATATGTGCATTCATTTCACAGATTTAAAGCTTATTCTGCATTGCTCAGTTTGGAAACTCTGTCTTTGAGGAATCTGAAGGATATTAAGTGTGGTGCCTGGAGAAAGGTGAGCAATAAAATGTCTTCAGATAAAACTGGAAGAAGCTTTCTGAGAAACTGCTTTGTGATGTCTGCATTCATCTCATAGAGTTAAACCATTCTTTCAGATTGAGCAGTTTCAATCACTGTTTCTGTGGAATCTGAGGAAGACATTTGACAGCTCTTTGAATATGGAGAAAGAAATATCCTCAGATAAAACCAGAAGGAAGCTTTCTGTGAAACTGCTCTGTATGTCTTAATTCCTCTCACAGTTAAGCTTCTCTTTTCATTGAGCAGTATTCTAACACTGTTTCTTTTAGTCTGTGAAGGATAGGGGAGCACTTTGAGGCTTATGGTGAAAAGGAAATATCTTCAGATAAAACTGGAGAGAAGCTTTCTGAGGAGCTGCTTTGTGACGTGTGCATTCCACTCACAGAGTTTCTTTCATAGAGCATGGGGAATTTTTGGAGAAAAGCTACCAGGGACATTCGAGTTTATGGATCACTATGGTGAAAAGGAAATATCCTCAGATAAAACTGGAAAGAAGCTTTCTGTGAAACTGCTTTGTGATGTATTCATCTCACATAGATAAAGCTTTCTTTACATTATGCAGTTTGAAACTCTGTCTTTGAGAATCTGAAGGATATTCAGGAGCACTTTGAGGCTTATGGTGAAAAGGAAATATCTTCAGATAAAACTGAGAGAAGCTTTCTGAGAAACTGCTTGTGATGTGTGCATTCCACTCAGGAGTTATACCTTTCTTCTCATAAGGCAGTGTTTGAACACTGTTCCTGAAAACTAAAAAGTGATATTTGGAGCACATTGAAGACTATGGTGAAAAGTGAAATATCCTCAAATAAAACCAGAAGAAGCTTCCAAGAAACTGCTCTGATATGTGCATTCATTTCACAGAGTTAAAGCTTACTCTACATTTCCCAGTTTGGAAACTCTGTCTTTGAGGAATCTGAAGGATATTCAGGAGCACTTTGAGGCTTATGGTGAAAAGGAAATATCTTCAGATAAAACTGGAGAAGCTTTCTGAGAACTGCTTTGTGATGTGTATTCATCTCATAGAGTTAAATCATTCTTTGGATTGAGCAGTTTGAAATCACTGTTTCTGTGGAATCTGAGAAGGACATTTGGGAATGCTCTTTAGAATATGCTGAAAAGAAATATCTCAGATAAAACCAGAAGAAGCTTTCTGTGAAACTGCTCTGTGTCATGTGAATTCCACTCACACAGTTAAGCTTCTCTTTCATTGAGCAGTATTCTAACACTGTTTTGTTTAGTCTGTGAAGGGATATTCAGGAGCACTTTGAGGCTTATGGTGAAAAGGAAATATCTTCAGATAGAAACTGGAGAGATTTGAGGAGCTTTTGACATATCACTCACAGAGTTATACCTTTCTTCTCGTAGAGATTTCATGATCTTTGGAAAAAGCTAGGAAATTCAGGAGAAGTTTGGTGAGAGTTATCTTTCCATAAGGCAGTTTGAACACTGTTCCTGTAAAATGAAAGTGATATTTGCAGTGCATTGAAGACTATGGTGAAAAGGAAATATCCTCAGATAAAACCAGAAGAAGCTTTCAAACTGCTCTCTGATATGTGCATTCATTTCACAGAGTTAAAGTTTCTATTATTGCCCAGTTTGGAAACTCTGTCTTTGAGGAATCTGTGAAGGGATATTCAGGAGCACTTTGAGGCTTATGGTGAAAAGGAAATATCTTCAGATAAAAACTGGAGAGAAGCTTTCTGAGAACTGCTTTGTGATGTGTGTATTCATCTCAGAGTTAAATCATTCTTTGATTGAGCAGTTTGAAATCACTGTTTCTGTGGAACCTGAGAAAGGACATTTGGAACTTTAGAATATGCTGAAAAGAAATACCTCAGATAAAACCAGAAGGAAGCTTTCTGTGAAACTGCTTTGTGATGTGTGCATTCCACTCACAGTTAAGCTTCTCTTTTCATTGAGCACATAACACTGTCTTAGTCTGTGAAGGGATATTTGGGATCACTTTGAGGCTTATGGTGAAAATGGAAATATTTTCTGATACAAACTGGAGAGAAGCTTTCTGAGGAGCTGCTTTGTGACGTGTGCAATCCACTCACAGAGTTATACCTTTCTTCTCATAGAGCAATGGGGAATCTCTTTTGGAGAAAAAGCTACCATGGGACATTCGGGAGTTTATGGATCACTATGGTGAAAAAGGAAATATCATCAGACAGATCCATGAAGGCACATTCTGGAGCACATTCAGACCAGTGGTTAAAAAGGAAATATCTTCAGATAAAAACAGGAGAGAAACTCTGAGAAATTGCTTTGCAATGTGTGCATTCCTCTCAGGTAGTTTCTCATAAGACAATGTTTGAACACTGTTCTGTAAAACCAAAAAAGTTATATTTTGGAGCGCTTTAAAGACTATGGCAAAAAGTGAACTATCCTCAAATAAAACCCAGAAAGAAGTGATCCAAGAAAATGCTCTCTTATATGTGCATTTATTTCACAGAGATAAAGCTTACTCTACATTTCCCAGTTTGAAACTCTGTCTTTGAGGAATCTGTGAAGGATATTAAGTGGCACTGGAGGCCTGTGGTGAGCAAGGAAATATCTTCATGAAAACTGAGAGAAGCTTTCTGAGAAACTGCTTTGTGATGTGTGTATTCATCTCATAGAGTTAAATCATTCTTTGGATTGAGCAGTTTGAAATCACTGTTTCTGTGGAATCTGAGAAAGGACATTTGGACGCTCTTAGAATATGGAGAAAGAAATATCCTCAGATAAAACCAGAAGGAAGCTTTCTGTGAAACTGCTCTGTGTTGTGAATTCCTCTCACTCAGTTAAGCTTCTCTTTTCATTGAGCAGTTTTCTAACACTGTTTTATTTAGTCTGAAGGATATTCAGGAGCACTTTGAGGCTTATGGTGAAAAGGAAATATGTTCAGATAGAAACTGGAGAAGCTTTCTGAGAACTGCTTTGTGACGTGTGCATTCCACTCACAGTGATACCTCTCTTCTCATACAGCATCGAAACCCTTTTGGAGAAAAAGTACCAATATTCGGGGCATATTGATGCCTATGGTGAAAAGGAAATATCCTCAGACAAAACTGGAAGAAGCTTTCTGTGAAACTGCTGTGATGTGTGCATTCCACTCACAGTTAAGCTTCTCTTTTCATTGAGCAGTTTGAAATCACTGTTTCTGTGGAACCTGAGAAAGGACATTTGGGAGCACATTCAGGACTATGGTGAAAAGGAAATATCTTCAGATAAAAACTGGAGAAGAAGCTTTCTGAAACTGCTTTGTGATGTGTATTCATCTCATAGAGTTAAATCATTCTTTGGATTGAGCAGTTTGAAATCACTGTTTCTGTGGAACCTGAGAAAGGACATTTGGGAGCACATTCAGGCCTATGGTGAAAAGGAAATATCTTCAGATAAAAACTGGAGAGAAGCTTTCTGAGAAACTGCTTTGTGATGTGTGCATTCCACTCAGAGTTATATCTTTTCTCATAAGGCAGTGTTTGAACACTGTTCCTGTAAAACCGAAAAGTGATATTTGGAGCACATTGAAGACTATGGTGAAAAGTGAAATATCCTCAAATAAAACCCAGGAAGAAGCTTTCAGAAACTGCTCTCTGACATGTGCATTCATTTCACAGAGTTAAAGCTTACTCTACATTCCCAGTTTGAAACTCTGTCTTTGAGGAATCTGAAGGGAATAAGAACTGGGCCTGTGGTGAGCAAGGAAATGTCTTCAGATAAAACTGGAAGAAGCTTTCTGAAACTGCTTTGTGATGTGTATTCATCTCATAGAGTTAAATCATTCTTTGGAATGAGCAGTTTTAAATCACTGTTTCTATGGAATCTGAGGAAGGACATTTGGGATTGCTCTTTGGAATATGGAGAAAGAAATATCCTCAAATAAAAACCTGAAGGAAGTTTTCTGTGAAACTGCTCTGTGTGGTCTTAATTCCTCTCACTCAGATAAGCCTCTCTTTTCATTGAGCAGTTTTCTAACCCTGCTTATGTTTAGGGTGCGAAGGAATTTTCGGGAACACTTTGAGGTTTCCGGTGAAAAAGGAAATATGTTCAGATAGAAACGGGAGAGATGTTTTCCGAGGAACTGCTTTGTGACGTATGCATTCCACTCACAGTGTTTAACCTGTCTTCTCATACAGCATAGGGGAAACCCTTTTGGAGAAAAAGATACCAAGTGATATTCGGGGGCATATTGATGCCAATGGTGAAAAGGGAAAAGCCTCAGACAAAAACTGGGAAGAAGCTTTCTGTGAAACTGCTCAGTGATATGTGTATTCATCTCACATACTTAAAGCTTTCTTTACATTATGCAGCTTTGAAACTCTTTTATGGACGTATCCTCGAAGAGACTTTTGGGAGCACATTCAGGACTATGGTGAAAAAGGAAATATCTTTGGATAAACACTGGAAAGAAGATTTCTGTGAATCTGCTTTTTGCTCTTTTTATTCGTCTCACATAGATAAAGTTTTCTTTACTTAACGTAGCTTGGAAAATCCGTCATGGACGGATCCTCAAAGGGACATTCAGGAGCACATTCAGGCCTACGGCAAAAAAGGAAATATCTTCAGGTGAAAACTGGAGAGAAGTTTTCCGAGAAACTTCTTTGTGATGTGTGCATTCCACTCAGGGAGATAAAACTCTTTTCTCATAAGGCAGTGTTTGAACACTGTTTCCATAACACCAAAAAACGGATATTTCGGAGCACATTGAAGACTATTGCAGAAAGTGAAATATGCTCAAATAATACCCAGAAAGAAGCGTTCCAAGAATCTGCTCTCTGACATGTGCATTCATTTCACAGGGTTAAAGCTTACTCTACTTCACCCAGTTTGGAAACTCTGTCTTTGAGGAATGTGTGAAGGGATATTTAGTGGCCGCTGGAGACCTGTGGTGAGCAAGGAAATGTCTTCTGTTGAAAACTGGAAAGAAGCTTTCTGAGCAACTGCTTTGTGATGTGTGTATTCATCTCATAGAGTTAAACCATTCTTTGGATTGAGCAGTTTGAAATCACTGTTTTGTGGAATCTGAGAAGGACATTTGGGAATCCTTAAAATATGGAGAAAGAAATATCCTCAGGTAAAATCCAGAAGGAAGCTTTCTGTGAAACTGCTCTGTGTCGTCTTAATTCCTCTCAGTTAAGCCTCTCTTTTCATTGAGCAGTTTGAATCACTGTGGAACCTGAGAAGGACATTTGGGAACACTCTTTAGAATATGCTGAAAAGAAATAACCTCAGATAAAATCCAGAAGGAAGCTTTCTGTGAAACTGTCTATGTCGTGTGAATTCCACTCACACAGTTAAGCTTCTCTTTTCATGAAGCAGTATTCTAACACTGTGTTTAGTCTTCGAAGGGATATTTGGGAGTGCTTTGAGGCTTACGGTGAAAAAGGAAATATGTTGGGATACAAACTGGAGAGAAGCTTTCGAGGAACTGCTTTATGACGTGTGCATTCCACTGACAGATTTATGCCTTTTTTCTTAGGGGATTAGGGAATTCCTTTTGGAGAAAAAGCTACCAAGGGACATTCGGAAGTATATGGACGACTATGGTGGAAAAGTAAGTATCCTCAGACAAAAACTGGAGAGAACCTTTCTGTGAAACTGGTTTGTGATGGATATGTTTATTCATCTCAAAGAGATAAAACTTTCCTTCTTTATGCAGTTTGGATACTCCCTCATAGACAGATCCACAAAGGGACATTCTTGAGTATATTCAGGCGTATGGTGAAAAAGGAAATATCTTCAGATTAAAATGGGGGAGAAGCTTCCTGCGAAATTGCTTTGTGATGTCCGCATTCCACTCAGGGAATTATACATCTTTTCTCATATGGCAGTGTTTGAACACGGTTCCTGTAAAAATGAAAACGTGTTATTTCAGAGTGCATTGAAGACTATGGCAAAAAGTGAAATATCCTCAAATGAAACCCAGAAAGAAGCATTCCAAGAAACTGTTATCTGATATGTGCATTCATTTCACAGAATTAAAGCATACTCTACATTGCCCAGTTTGGAAACTCTGTCCTGAGGAATCTGCGAAGGGATATTAAGTGGCACCCTGGAGGCCTGTGGTGAGCAAGGAAATATCTTCCGATGAAAACTGGAGAGAAAGTTTCTGAGCAACTACTTTGTGATGTGTGCATTCACCTCATAGAGTTAAACCATCCTTGGATTGAACAGTTTGAAATCACTGTTTCTGTGGTATCTGAGGAAGGACATTTGGGATTGCTCTTTGGAATACGGAGAAAGAAATATCCTCAGATGAAATCCAGAAGGAAGCTTTCTGTGAAACTGCTATGTGTCGTGTTAATTCCTCTTCTCACTTAAGCTTCCCTTTTCATTGAAGAATTTTCTAACACTGTTTAGGTTTAGCATGTGAAGTGGTATTCGGAAGCGCTTTGAGTCTCACAGTGAGAAAGGAAATATGCTCAGATAGACACTGGAGAGAAGCTATCCGAGGAACTGCTTTGTGACGTGTACATTCCACTCACAATGCTATACCTCTCTTCTCATACAGCATAGGGGAAACCCTTTTGAGAAAAAGGAACCAAGGGATATTCGGTAGCATATTGACGCCTATGGTGAAAAGGAAATAGCCTCAGACAAAAACTGGAAAGAAGCTTTCTGTGAAACTGCTCTGTGCTATGTGAATTCACCTCACATAGATAAAGCTGTCTTCACATTACACAGCTTGGAAATTCTGTCATGTACGGATCCACGAAGGGACATTCAGGAGCACATTCAGGCCTATGGAGAAATAGGAAATATCTTCAGATAAAAATCGGGGAGAAGCTTTCTGAGAAACTGTTTCATGATATGTGCATTCCACTCAGGGAGTTATACCTCTTTTCTCATAAGGCAGTGTTGGAACACTGTTCCTGTAAAACCGAAAACGTGATATTTCAGATCGCATTGAAGACTATGGCAAAAAGTGAACTATCCTCAAATAAAACCCAGAAAGAAGCGTTCAAAGAGGCTGCTCTCTGATATGTGCATTCATTTCAGTGTTAAAACTTACTTTACGTTGCTAAATTTGGAAACACTATCTTTGAGGCATCTACAAAGGGATATTTAGTGGCCGCTGGAGACCTGTGGTGAGCAAGAAAATGTCTTCTGTTGAAAACTGGAAAGAAGCTTTCTGAGCAACTGTTTTGTGATGTGTGTATTCATCTCATAGAGTTAAATCGTTCCTTGTATTGAGCAGTTTGAAAACACTGTTTCTGTGCATCCTGAAAAGGACATTTGGGAACGCTCTATAGAATAAGCTAAAAAACTGGGAATCAACCCAAATGTCCATCAGTGACAGACTGGATTAAGAAAATGTGGCACATATACACCATGGAATACTATGCAGCCATAAAAAAGGATGAGTTTGCGTCCTTTGTAAGGACATGGATGCAGCTGGAAACCATCATTCTTAGCAAACTATCACAAGAAGAGAAAACCAAACACATGTTCTCACTCATAGGTGGGAACTGAACAATGAGATCACTTGGACTCGGGAAGGGAACATCACACACTGGGGCCTATCATGGGGAGGGGGGGAGGTGGGAGGGATTGCATTGGGGAGTTATACCTGATATAAATGATGAATTGATGGGTGCTGACGAGTTGATGGGTGCAGCACACCAACATGGCACAAGTATACATATGTAACAAACCTGCACATTATGCACATGTACCCTAGAACTTAAAGTATAATAAAAAAAAAAAAGAATAAGCTAAAAAAAAATCCTCAGATAAAAACTGGAAGGAAGTTTTCTCTGAAACAGCTCTGTGTCATGTGTATTCTAATCACAGAGTTCAGTTTCTCTTTTCATTGAGCAGTACTCTAACACTGTGTTTAGTGTGCAAAGCGATATTCGGGAGCACTTTGAGGCTTATGGTGAAAACAGAAATATCTTCAGATAGAAACTGGAAAGAAGATTTCAGAGGAGCTGCTTTGTGACGTGTGCATTCCACACACAGAGATATACCTTCCTTCTCATACAGCATTGGGGAAACCCTTTTGTAGAAATAGATATCAAATGATATTCGGGAACATGTTGACACCTATGGCAAAAATGGAAAGAGCCTCAGACAAAAATAGGAAAGAAGGTTTCTATGAAACTGCTCTGTTATATGTGTATTCATCTCACATAGATAAAACTTTCTTTAAATTACGCAGCTTGGAAACTCTGTCATGGATGGATCCATGAAGGGTTATTGGGGAGTACATTCGGGCCTGTGGTAAAAAAGAAAATACTGTCAGATAAAAACTGGAGAGAAGCTTTCTGTGAAACTGCTTGGTAATGTGTGCATTCTACTCAGGGAGTTATACCTTTTTTCTCATAAGGCTCCGTTTGAAAACTGTTCCTGTAAAACTAAATAAGTGATATTCATAGCACATTGAAGGTTATGGCAAAAAGTGAAATGTCAGCAAATAAAACCCAGAAAAAAACATCCCAAGAAACTGCTCTCTAACATGTCCATTCTTTTCACAGTGTTAAAGGTTACTCTACATTTCCCACTTTGGGAAGTCTGACATTGAGGATTCTGAGAAGGGATATTACGTGGCACTGGAGGCCTGTGGCGAGCAAGGAAATGTCTTCCATTGAAAATTGGAAAGAAGATTTCTGAGCATCTCCTTTGTGATGTTTGTAGTCCTCTCATAGAGTTAAATCATTCTTTGGATTGAGCAGTTTGAAATCCCTGTTTCTGTGAAATATGAGGAAGGACATTTGGGAACGCTCAGTAGAATATGGAGAAAGAAATATCCTCAGGTAAAATCTGGAATGAAGCTTTCTGTGAAACTGCTCTGTGTCGTCTTAATTACTCTCTCTCAGTTAATCCTCTCTTTTCATTGAGCAGTTTTATAATGCTGTTTATGTTTAGCATGGAAAGGGATATTCAGGAGCACTTGGAGGCTTATGGTGAAAAAGGAAATATGTTCAGATAGAAACTGGAGAGAAGCTTTCTTAGAAACTGCTTTGTGACGTGTGCATTCCACTCGCAGTGTTACACCTCCTTTCTCATACAGCATGGGGGAAACCCTTTTGGAGAAAATCATACCAAGTGCTATTCGGGAGCATATTGACGCCTACGTTGAAAAGGTAAACAGCCTCAGAGGAAAACTGGAAAGAAACTTTCTGTGAAATTCTTTGTGATGTATGCATTCCACTCAGAGAGTTATACCTCTTTTCCTATACAGCAGTGTTTGAACACTGTTCCTGTAAAACTGAAAAAGCGGTATTTCCTAGCACCTTGAAGACTATGGTGAAAAGTGAAATATAATCAAATAAAACTGAGAAAAAAGCGTTCCAAGAATCTGCTCTGTGATATGTACATTCATTTCACAGAGTTGAAGCTTAATCTACACTGCCCAGTTTGGAAACTCTGTCTTTCAGGAATCTGCGAAGGGATATTGGGAGCACATTCAGGCCTATGGTGAAAAGGAAATGTCTTCTGTTGAAAACTGGAGAGAAGCTTTGTGAGCAACTGCTTTGTGATGTTTGTATTCATCTCATAGAGTTAAATCATCTTTGAATTGAGCAGGTAGAAATCAGTTTCTGTGAAACCTGAGAAAGGACATTTGGGAACGCTTTAAAGAATATGCTGAAAAAGAAAGACCCTCAGATAAAAACCAGAAGGAGGCATTCTGTGAAACTGCTCTGTGTCTTGTGAATTCCACTCACACAGTTAAGCTTCTGTTTTCATTGAGCAATATTCTAACACTGTTTTAGATTAGTCTCCTAAGTGATATTTGGGAGTGCTTTGAAGCTTATGGTGAAAACGGAAATATCTTCAGATGGAAACTGGAGAGAAGCTTTCTGAGGAGCTGCTTTGTGACGTGTGCATTCCACTCTCAGAATTAGAGCTGTCTTCTCATATAGCATCGGAGAAACCCTTTTGAAGAAAGAGTTACCAGGGGATAATGAGGAGTGTATTGAGGCCTATGGTGAAAAGGGAAATAGCCTCAGACAAAAACTGAAAAGAAGCATTCTGTAAAACTGCTCTGTGCTATGTGTACTCCTCTCACATAGGTAAAGCTTTCTTTACATTACACAGCTTGGACACTCTGTGATGGACCGATCCATGAAAAGACATTCGGGAGCACATTCAGGACTATGGTGAAAAAGGAAAGGTCCTCAGACAAAAACTGGAAAGGAGAGTTCTGTGAAACTGTTTTGTGATAGATATGTTTATTCATATAACATAGATAAAACTTTCTTTATATTACGCAGTTTGTAAACTCCATCATGGACGTATCTGCGAAGGGACACTCGAGAGCACATCCAGGCCTATGGTGAAAAAAGAAATATCTGTAGATAAAAACTGCAGAGAAGCTTTCTGAGAAACTGCTTTGTGATCTGTGCATTCCATTCAGCGAGTTATACCTATTTTCTCATAAGGCAGTGTTTGAACACTGTTCGTGTAAAATCGAAAAAGTGATATTTGAGAGCACCTTGAAGACTATGGCAGAAAGTGAAATATCCTCAAGTAAAACCCAGACAGAAGCGATCCGAGAAACTGCTCTCTGATATGTGCATTCATTTCACAGAGTTAAAGATTACTCTACGTTACCCAGTTTGGAAATTCTGTCTTTGAGGAATCTGCAAAGGGATATTAAGTGGCGCCAAGAGGCCTGTGCTGAGCAAGAAAATGTGTTCCGATGAAAACTGAAGAGTAGCTTTCTGAGCAACAGCTTTGTGATGTGTGTATTCATCTCATAGAGTTAAACCATTCTTTGGATTGAGCAGTTTGAAATCACTGTTTTTGTGGAATTTGAGGAAGGACATTTGGGAATGCTCTTTAGAATATGGAGAAAGAAATATCCTCAGATGAAAACCAGAAGCAAGCTTTTCGTGAAACGGCTATGTGTTGAGTGAATTCCTCTCCCTCGTTAAGCTTCTCCTTTCCTTGAGGAGTTTTCTAAAACTGTTTATGTGTAGTGTGCGAATGGATATTCTGGAGCACTTTGAGGCTTATGATGCAAACGGAAATATCTTGAGATAGAAACAGGAGAGAAGTGTTCCGAGGAGCTGCTTTGTGACATGTGCATTCCACTCACAGAGTTCTACCTTTTTTCTCATAGAGGATAGGGGAATCACTTTTGGAGAAAAAGCTACCAAGGGACATTCACCCTATGTAGGGCTACAGTGAAAAAGGAAATCTCCTCAGGCAAAACTGACAAAAAGCTTTCTGTATATATGCTTTGTGGTAGGTATGTTTACTCATCTCACATAGATAAAACTTTCCTTACATTATGCAGTTTGGAAACTCCATCATGGACAGATCCATGAATTGACATTCGGGAGCAAATTCAGGCCTAAGGTGAAAAAGGAAATGTCTTCAGATAAAAACTGGAGAGAAGATTTCTGAGAAACTGCTTTGTGATGTGTGCATTCCATTCAGGGAGTTATACCTCTTTCCTCATAAGGAAGTGTTTGAACACTCTTCCTTTAAAACCGAAAAAGTGATATTTCGGAATGCCTTGAGGACTATGGAGAAAAGTAAAATATCCTCAGATAAAACCCAGAAAGAGTATTCCAAGAAACTGCTCTCTGATATGTGCATTCATTTCACACAGTTCAAGCTGACTCTATATTGCCCAGTTTGGAAACTCTGTCTTTGTGGAATCTGCAAAGAGGTAGTAAGTGGCGCCCAGAGGCCTGTGTTGAGCAAGGAAATGTCTTCTGTTGAAAACTGGAGAGAAGCTTTGTGAGCAACTGCTTTGTGATGTGTGTATTCAACTCATAGAGTTAAATCACTCTTTGGATTGAGGAGGTTGAAATCACTGTTTCTGTGAAACCTGAGAAAGGACATTTGGGAACGCTCTATAGAATATGCTGAAAAAGAAAGACCCTCAGATAAAAACCAGAAGGAGGCATTCTGTGAAACTGCTCTGTGTTGTGTAAATTCCACTCGTACAGTTAAGCTTCTGTTTTCATTGAGCAGTATTCTAATCTTGTTTTAGATTACTCTCCTAAGGGATATTTGGGAGCACTTTTAGGCTTATGGTGAAAACGGAAATATCTTCAGATAGAAACTAGAGAGAAGCTTTCTGAGGAACTGCTCTGTGACATCTGCATTCCACTCACAGAATTATACCTTTATTCTCATACTGCATTTGAGAAACCCTTGTGGAGAAAAAGGTACCAAGGGATAACCGGGAGCATATTGAGGCCTATGGTGAAAAGGGAAATAGCCTCAGACAAAAACTGAAAAGAAGCTTTTTGTGAAACTGCTCTGTGCTATGTGTACTCATCTCACGTAGATAAATATTTCTTTACATTACACATGTTGGAAACTCTGTCATGGACGGATCGATGAGGGAGCACATTCAGGATTACGGGGAAAAAGGAAAGGTCCTCAGACAAAACTGGAAAGAAGATTTCTGTGAAACTGCTTTTTGATAGATATGTTTATTCTTATAACATAGATAAAACTTCCTTTATATTACGCAGTTTGTAAACTCCATCATGGACGTATCTGCGAAGGGACATTCAGGAACACATTCAGGGCTATGGTAAAAAAGGAAATATCTGTAGATAAAAACTGAAGAGAAGTTTTCTGAGAAACTGCTTTGTTATCTGTGCATTCCACTCAGGGAGTTATACCTATTTTCTCATAAGGCTGTGTTTGAACACTGTTCCTGTAAAATCAAAAAAGTCTTATTTCGGAGCATCTTGAAGACTATGGCAGAAAGTGAAATATCCTCAAATAAAACACAGACAGAAGCGTTCCAAGAAACCGCTCTCTGATATGCACATTCATTTCACAGAAGCTTTCTGTGAAACTGCTCGGTGCTAGGTGTATTCATCTCACGTAGATAAAATTTTCTTTACATTATGAAGTTTGCAAACTCCATCACAGATGGATTCACAAATTAACATTCGGGAACAAATTCAGGCCTATGGTGAAAAAGGAAATATCTTCAGATAAAAATCGGAGAGAAGCTTTCTGAGAAACTGCTTTGTGATGTGTCCATTCCACTCAGGGAGTTTTACCTCTTTTCTCATAAGAAAGTGTTTGAACACTGTTTCTGTAAAACCGAAAAAGTGATATTTCTGAGCACATTGAACACTATGGAAAAAAGTGAAATATCCTCAGATAAAACCCAGAAAGAAGCATTCCAAGAATCTGCTCTCTGATATGTGTATTCATTTCACACAGTTCAATTTTCTACACTGTTTATTTTTAGCGTGTGAAGGGATATTCGGGAGCATTTTGAGGGTTACGATGAGAAAGGAAATATGTTCAGATAGAAACTGGAGAGAAGCTTTCTGAGGAACTGCTTTGTGATGTGTGCATTCCACTCAAAGTGTTATACCTCTCTTCACATACAGCATTGGGGAAACCCTTTTGGAGAAAAAGTACCAAGGGATATTCAGGGGCATATTGATGCCTATGGTGAAAATGGAAATAGCCTCAGACAAAAACTGGAAGGAAGCTTTCTGTGAAACTGCTCTGTGCTATGTGTACTCATCTGACATAGATAAACCTTTCTCTTTTTTTTATTTATTTATTTTTTATTATACTTTAAGTTCTAGGGTACATGGGCATAACGTGCAGGTTTGTTACATATGTATACTTGTGCCATGTTGGTGTGCTGTACCCATCAACTCTTCAGCACCCATCAATTCATCATTTTAAACCTTTCTTTACATTATGCAGCTCGGAAAGTCTGTCATGGATGGATCCTGAAGGGACATTCAGGAGCATATTCAGGACTGTGGAGAAAAAGAAAATATCTTCAGATAAATCTTTAAAGAAGTTTCTGGGAATCTGATTTTTGCTCTGTTTATTTATTTCACGAAGATAAAAGTTTCTTTACCTTATGTAGCTTGGAAACTTCCTAATGGATGGAACCGTGAAGAGATATTCAGGATCACATTCAGGCTTGTGGTGAAAAAGAAAATATCTTCAGATAAAAACTGGGGAGAAGCTTTCTGAAAAACTACTTTGTGATGTGTGCATTCCACTTAGGGATTTATACCTCTTTTCATATAAGGCACTGTTTGAACACTGATCCTCTAAAACTCAAAAAGTGATATTTCGGAGCTCATTCAAGACTATGGCGAAAAGTGAAATACCCTCAAATGAAACCCAGAAAGAAGAATTTCAAGAAACTGCTCTCAGATACATGTATTCATTTTACAGAGTTAAAGCTGACTCCACATTGCCCCGTTTGGAAACTCTGTCTTTGAGGAATCTGCAAAGGGATATTAAGTGGTGCCTGGATGCCTGAGGTGAGCAATAAAATGTCTTGCAATGAAAACTGGAGAGAAGCTTTCTGAGAAACTGCTTTGTGATGTCTGCATTCATCTCATAGAGTTAAACCATTCTTCAGATTGAGCAGTTTCAATCACTGTTTCTGTGGAATCTAAGGAAGCACATTTGGGAACGCTCTTTCGAATATGGAGAAAGAAATATCCTCAAGTAAAAACCAGAAGGAAGCCTTCTGTGAAACTGCTCTGTATCGTCTTAATTCCTCTCACTCAGTTAAGCCTCTCTTTTCATTGAGCAGTTTTCTAACACTGTCGGTGTTTAGCGTGCGAAGGGATATTCAGGAGCACTTTCAGGCTTACGGTGAAAAAGGAAATATTTTCAGAGGGAAACTGGAGAGAAGCCTTCTGAGGATCTACTTTGTGACGTGTACATTCCACTGTTATACCTCTCCTCTCATACAGCATCGGGGAAACCTTTTTGGAGAAAAAGGCACCAAGTGATATTCTCGGGCATATAGACGCCCATAGTGAAAAAAGAAATAGCCTCAGAAAAAAACTGGAAAGAAGCTCTCTGTGAAACTGCTCTGTTATATGTGTATTCATCTCACATAGATAAAGCTCTCTTTACATTACGCAGCTTGGAATCTTTGTCATGGACAGATCCATGAAGGGAGATTCGGGAGCACATTCAGGACTATGGTGAAAAAGGAAATATCTTCAGATAATAACTGGAAAGAATCTTTCTGTGAATCTGTTTTTAGATATGTTTATTCATCTCAGATAGATAAAGCTTTCTATGCATTACACAGCTTGGAAACTCCGTCATGGATGGATCCACGAAGGGACATTCGGGAGCACATTCAGGCCTACGGTGAAAATGGAGCTATCTTCAGATAAAAACTGGATGGAAGCTTTCTGAGAAACTGCTGTGTGATGTGTGCATTCCACTCAAGGAGTTATGCCTCTTCTCTCATAAGGAAATGTTTCAACACTGTTCCTGTAAAACCAAAGCGGTGATATTTCGGAGTGCATTGAAGAGTATGGTGAAAAGTCAACTATCCTCAAATAAAACCCAGAATGAAGCATTTCAAGAAACTTCTCTCTGATATGTGTATTCATCTCACAGAGTTAAAGCTTATTATACATTTCACAGTTTGGAAATTCTGTCTTTGAGGAATCTCTGAAGGGATAATAAGTGGTGCCTAGAGGCCTGTGATGAAGAAGGAAATATCATCCGATGAAAATTGGAGAAAAGCAATCTGAGCAATTTCTTTGTGATGTGTGTATTCATCTCATAGAGTTAAATCATTCTTTCGATTGAGCAGTTTCAAATCACTCTGTTTGTGGAATCTGAGGAAGTACATTTGAGAACGGTCTTTAGAATATGGAGAAATAATCTGATAAAAGCCAGAAGTAAGCTTTCTGTGAAACTGCCATGTGTTGTGTGAATTCCTCTCACTCAGTTAAGATTCTCTGTTCACTGAGCAATTTTCTAACTCTGTTTATGTTTAGCGTGCAAATAGATATTTGGGAGTGCTTGAGGTTTAAGGGGAAAAAGAATATATGCTCAGATATAAACTTGAGAGAAGCTTTCGGTGGAACTGCTTTGTGACGTGTGCATTCCACTCACTGTGATATGCCTCTCTTCTCATACAGCATCAAGTAAACCCTTTTGGAGAAAAAGGTACGAGGGGATACTTGGGAGCATATTGACACCTATGGTGAAAAGGGAAGTAGCCTCAGACAAAAACTGGAAAGAAGCTTTCTGTGAAACTGCTCTGTGATATATGTATTCATCTCACATAGGTAAAGCATTCTTTACATTACGCAGCTTTGAGTCTCTGTCATGGACGGATACATGAAGGGACATTCGGGAGCACATTCAGGACTATGGTAAAAATGATAATATCTTCAGATAAAAAATGGAAAGAACCTTTCTTAAATATGCTATTGCTATGTTTATTTATCTCACATAGATAAAGCTTTCTTGACATTACACAGCCTGAAAAATCCAACGTGGACGGATCTGCAAAGGGATATTCAAGATGACATTCAGGCCTGTGGTGAAAATGGAAATATCTTCAGATAAAAACTGGAGAGAAGCTTTCTGAGAAACTGCTTTGTGACGTGTGGATTCCACTCATGGAGTTATACCTCTTTTTTCATAAGGCAGTGTTTGAACACTGTTCCTGTAAAACTGAGAAAGGGTTATTTCAGAACACATTGAAGACTATGGTGAAAAGTGAACTATCCTCAAATAAAACCCAGAAAGAACCATTCCAAGAAACTGCTCTCTTATATGTGCATTCACTTGACAGAATTAAAGCTTACTCTACATTGCCCAGTTTGGAAACTCTGTCTTTGAGGAATCTGCGAAGGGTTATTAATGGTGCCTGGAGGCCTGTGGTGAGCAAGAAAATGTCTTCCGTTGAAAACCGGAGAGAAGCTTTCTGAACAACTGCTTTGTGAAGTGTGTATTCATCTCATAGAGTTAAATCATTCTTTGGATTGAGCAGATCAAAAATACTGTTTCTGTGGAATCTCAGGAAGAATAATTGGGAACACTCTTTAGAATATCCTGAAACGCTGCTTAAAATATGGAGAAAGAAATATGCTCACATAAAAACCTGAAGGAAGCTTTCTGAGAAAGTTCTATGCGTCGTGTGAATTCCTCTCACTCAGTTAAGCTTCTCTTTCCATTGAGCAGTTTTCTAACACTGTTTATGTTTAGCATACAAAGGGATATTCGGAAGCACTTTGAGGCTTACGGTGAAAAAGAAAATGCGTTCAGATAGAAGCATATGTTCAGATAGAAGCTTCTCTACAGTTTTCCATTGAAAACTGTAGAGAAGCCTGCTGAGCAACTACCTGTGATGTGTGTTTTCATCTCATAGAGTTACATCATTCTTTGGATTGCGCAGTTTGAAATCACTCTTTCTGTGGAACCTGAGAAAGTACATTTGGGAATGTTCTTCAAAATATGCTGAAAATGAAATACCCTCAGATAAAAACCAGAAGGAAGCTTTCTGTGAAAGTGCTCTGTTATGTGAATTCCACTTGCACCATTAAGCTTCTCTTTTCATTGAGCAGTAGTCTAACATTTTTTTTGTTGACTCTGCAAAGGGATATTTGGGAGCGCTCTGAGACTTATGGTGGAAACCGAAATATCTTCAGATATAAACTGGAGAGAAGCTTTCCAAGGAGCTGCTTTGTGACGTGTGCCTTGCACTCACAGAGTTATACCTTTCTTCTCATAGGGGATTGGGGAATCACTTTTGGAGAAAAACCTACCTGGGGACATTTGGGAGTATATGGACAGCTATGGTGAAAAAGGAAATATCCTCAAACAAAAACTGGAAAGAGGATTTCTGTGAAACTGCTCTTTGTGATATATATGTTTTCTGATCTCACATAGATAAAACTTTCTTCCTCTTACCCAGTTTTGAAACGCCATCATGGACAGATTTGCGAATGGACATTCGGGAGCACATTCAGGCCTATGTTGAAATAGGAAATATCTTCAGATAAAAACTGGAGAGAAGCTTTCTGAGAAACTGCTTTGTGATGTGTGCATTCCACTCAGGGAGTTATATATCTTTTCTCATAAGGCATTGTTTGAACACTGTTCTTGTAAAACTGAAAACCTGATATTTCGGGGCACATTGAAGACTGTGGTGAAAAGTGAAATATCCTCAAATAAAACACAGAAAGAAGTGTTTCAAAAAACTGCTATCTGATGTGTGCATTCATTTCACAGAGTTAAAGTTTACTCTATGTTGCCCAGTTTGGAAACTCTGTCTTAGAGAAATATGTGAAGGGATATTTAGTGGCACCTGGAGCCTTGGGGTGAGCAAGGAAACGTCATGCAATGAAAACTGGAGAGAAGCTTTCTGAAAAACTGCTTTGTGATATGTGTATTCATGTCATAGAGTTAAACCATTCTTTGGATTGAGCACTTTGGAATCTGAGGAAGAACGTTTCAGAAAGCTCCTTAGAATATGGAGAAAGAAATATCCAAAGATAAAATCCAGAAGAAAGCTTACTGTGAAACTGCTCTGTGTGTTCTTATTTCCTCTTGCTCAGTTAAGCCTCTCTTTTTATTGAACAGTTTTGTAACCCTGTTTATATTTAGTGTGTGAAGGGATATTCGGGAGCTCTTTGAGGCTTACGGGAAAAAGGAAATATGTTCAGACCGAAACTACAGAGAAGCTTTCCAACGAATTGCTTTGTGACATGTGCATTCCACTCACAGTGATAAACCTCTCTTCTCATGCAGCATTGGGGGAACCCTTTTGGAGAAAAATGTACCAAGTGATATTCGGGAGCATGTTGATGCCTATGGTGAAAAGGGAAATAGTCTCAGACAAAAACTGGAAAGAAGCTTTCTATTAAACTTATCTGCAATATGTGTATTCATCTCACATGGATAAAGCTTTCTTTATATTACACAACTTGGAAGCTCTGTCTTGGACAGATCCACAAAGGGATATTCGGGAACACATTCAGGACTATGGTGAAAAAGGAAATATCTTCAGATAAAAACTGGAAAGTAGCTTTCTGTGAGTCTGCTTTTTGCTATGCTGATTCATCTCACATAGATAAAGCTTTCTTTATGTTACACAACTTGGAAACGCCGTAATGGATGGATCCACAAAGGGATATTCAGGAACACATTCGAGCCTATGGTGGAAAAGGAGATATCTTCAGATAAAAACTGGATAAAAGCTTTCTGAGAAACTGCTTTGGATGTGTGCATTCCACTCAGGGATTTATACCTCTTTCCTCATAAGGCAGTGTTTGGACACTGTTCCTCTAAAACCGAAAAAGTAATATTTTGAAATGCATGGAAGACTATGGTGAAAAGTGAAATATCCTGAAATAAAACCAAGAAAGAAGAGTTCCAAGAAACTGCTATCTGACGTGCATTCATTTCACAGTTAAAGCTTACTCCACATTTCCCAGTTTAGAAAGTCTGTCTTTGAGGATTCTGCAAAGGGATACTAAGTAGTGACCAGAGGCCAGTGGCGAGCAAGGAAATGTCTTCCGTTGAAAATTGGAGAGAAGATTTCTGAGCATCTCTTTCATGATGTTTGTGTTCATTCATAGATTTAAATCATTCTTTGGATTGAGTTGTTTAAAATCACTGTTTCTGTGGAATCTGAGAAAGGACATTTGGAGCTCTTTAAAATATCCTGAAAAGAAATAACCTCAGATAAAACCAGAAGGAAGCTTTCTGTGAAACTGCTCTGTATCACGTGAATTCCACTCGCACAATTAAGCTTCTTTTTCATTGAGCAGTATTCTGACACTGTTTTGTTTAGTCTGTGAAGGGATATTCAGGAGCACTTTGAGGCTTATGGTGAAAAGGAAATATCTTCAGATAGAAACTGGAGAAGCTTTCTGAGGAGCTGCTTTGTGACGTGTGTATTCCACTCACCCAATTATGCCTTTCTTCTCATAGAGGATTGGAATCCCTTTTGGAGAAACAGCTACCAAGGGATATTCAAGAGAATAGGGATGGCTATGGTGAAAAGGAAATATCATCAGACAAAAACAGGAAAGAAGCTTTCTGTGAAACTGCTTTGTGATATGTGTATTCATCTCACATAGATAAAACTTTCTATTACGCAGTTTGAAACTCCATCATAGTAGTATTTATGAAGCAACATTGGGAGCACATTCAGGCCTGTGGTGAAAAGAAAATATATTAAGATAAAAACTGGAGAAGCTTTCTGAGAAACTGCTTGTGATGTGTGTATTGCACTCAGGAGTTATACCTCTTTTCTCATAAGGCAGTTTGAACACTGTTCCTGTAAAACTGAAAAGTAATATTTTGAAATGCATGGAAGACTATGGTGAAAAGTGAAATATCCTGAAATAAAACCAAGAAAGAAGAGTTCCAAGAAACTGCTATCTGACGTGTGCATTCATTTCAGACAGTTAAAGCTTACTCCACATTTCCCAGTTTAGAAAGTCTGTCTTTGAGGATTCTGCAAAGGGATACTAAGTAGTGACCAGAGGCCAGTGGCGAGCAAGGAAATGTCTTCCGTTGAAAATTGGAGAGAAGATTTCTGAGCATCTCTTTCATGATGTTTGTGTTCATTCATAGATTTAAATCATTCTTTGGATTGAGTTGTTTAAAATCACTGTTTCTGTGGAATCTGAGAAACGACATTTGGGAACGGTCTTTAAAATATCCTGAAAAAGAAGTAACCTTCGATAGAAACCAAAAGGAAGCCTTCTGTGAAGCTGCGCTGTATCACGTGAATTCCACTCGCACAATTAAGCTTCTTTTTTCATTGAGCAGTATTCTGACACTGTTTTTGTTTAGTCTGTGAAGGGATATTCGGGAACGCTTTGAGGCTTATGGTGAAAAAGGAAATATCTTCAGATAGAAACTGGAGAGAAGCTTTCTGAGGAGCTGCTTTGTGACGTGTGTATTCCACTCACCCAATTATGCCTTTCTTCTCATAGAGGATTGGGGAATCCCTTTTGGAGAAACAGCTACCAAGGGATATTCAAGAGAATAGGGATGGCTATGGTGAAAAAGGAAATATCATCAGACAAAAACAGGAAAGAAGCTTTCTGTGTAATTGCTTTGTTATAGGTATGTTTATTCATCTCACATAGATAAAACTTTCTATTACGCAGCTTTGAAACTCCATCATAGTAGTATTTGCGAAGCAACATTGGGAGCACATTCAGGCCTGTGGTGAAAAAGAAAATATATTAAGATAAAAACTGGAGAGAAGCTTTCTGAGAAACTGCTTTGTGATGTGTGTATTGCACTCAGGGAGTTGTACCTTTTTTCTCATAAGGCAATACTTGATAATTGATGCTGAAAAACTGAAAAAGTAATATTTTGGAGCGCATGGTAGACTATAGCGAAAAGTGAAACATCTTAATATAAAACCCAGAAAGAAGCATTAAAAGGAACAGCTCTCTGACATGTGAATTCATTTCAGAGAGTTAAAGCTTACTCTACATTTCCCAGTTTGGAAAGTCTGTCTTTGAGGATTCTGCAAAGGGATATTAAGTGGCAACCAGAGGCCTGTGGTGAGCAAGGAAATGTCTTTCTTTGAAAACTGGAGAGAAGCTTTCTGTGCAACTGCTTTGTGATGTGTGTATTTATCTCATAGAGTTCAATCATTCTTTGGATTGAGCATTTTGAAATCCCTCTTTCTGTGGAACCTGAGAAAGGACATTTGGGAATGCTCGATAGAATATCCTGAAAAAGAAATAACCTCAGATAGAACCCAGAAGGAAGCTTTCTGTGAAACTGCTCTGTGTCACGGGAATTCCACTCTCACAGTTAAGCTTCTCTTTTCATTGAGCAGTATTCTAGCAGTTTTTGTTTAGCCTGCGAAGGGATATTCGGAAGCACATTGAGGCTTATGATGAAAAAGGAAAATATCTTCATATAAAAAGTCGATAGAAGGTTTCTGAGAAACTGCTTTGTGATGTGCACATTCCACTCAGGGAGTTATACCTCTTTTCTCATAAGGCAGTGTTTGAGCACTATTCCTGTAAAACCGAAAATGTAATATTTCAGAGTGCATGGAAGACTATGGTGAAAAATGAAATATCCTGAAATAAAACCGAGAAAGAAGTATTCCAAGAAACTGCTCTTTGACATGTGCATTCATTTTAGAGAGTGAAAGCTTACTCTACATTTCCCAGTTTTTAAAGTCTGTTCTTGAGGAAACTGTAAAGGGATATTAAGTGGTGATTGGAGGCCTGTGGCGAGAAAGGAAATGTCTTTCGTTGAACACTGGAGAAAAGCTTTCTGAGAAACTGCTTTGTCATGTGTGTATTCATATCATAGAGTTAAATCCTTCTTTGGATTGAGCAGTTTGAAATCACTCTTTCTGTGGAACCTGAGATAGGACATTTGGGAACGCTCTTAAGAACTTGCTGAAAAAGAAATACCCACTGATAAAAACCACAAGAAAGCTTTCTGTGAAACTGCTCTGTGTCATGTGAATTCCACCAGCACAGTTAAGCTTCTATTTTCCTTCAGCTGTATTCTACCACTGTTTTAGTTTAGTCAGCTAAGGGATACTCGGGAGTGCTTTGGCACATATAGTGAAAATGGAAATATGTTCAGCTAGAAACTGGAGAGAAGCTTTCCAAGGAGCTGTTTTGTGACATGTGCATTCCACTCACAGAGTTACACTTTACTTCTCACAGAGGATTGGGGAATCTCTTTTGGAGAAAATTGTACCAGGTGACATTCACGAATATGTGGATGTCTATGGAGAAAAAGTAAATATCATCAGACAATAACTGAAAAGAAGATTTCTGTGAAACTGCTCTGTGATAGATATGTTTATTCACCACAAAAGATAAAACTTTCTTTCTAATACACAGTTTTGAAACGACATCATGGACAGATTCATGAAGGGACATTCGGGAGCACACTCAGGCCTATGGTGAAACAGGAAATATCTTCTCATAAAAACTGGAGAGAAGCTTTCTGAGAAACTTCTTTGTGATGTATGCATTCTACTCAGGGGGTTATACATGTTATCTCATAAGGCAGGGTTTGTACACTGTTCCGGTAAAACCGAGAAAGTAATAATTCAGAGCACATTGAACACTATGGTGAAAAGTGAACTATCCTCAAATAAAACCCGGAAAGACGCATTCCAAGAAACTGCTCTCTGATATGTGCATTCACTTCACAGAGTAAACTCTGTCATGGACGGATCCATGAAGGGACATTTGGGAGCACATTCAGGACTATGGTGAAAAAGGAAATATCTCCAGATAAAAACTGGAAATAAGCTTTCTGTGAATCTGCTTTTTGCTATGTTTATTCATCTCACGTAGAGAAAGCTTTATTTACATTACACAGCTTGGAAACTCTGTGATGGACGGATCCATGAAGGGCATTCGGGAGCACATTCAGGACTATGGTGAAATGGGAAATATCTTCAGAAAAAAACAGAAGGAAGCTTTCTGTGAAACTGCTCTGTTTTGTGTGAATTCCACTCTCACAGATAAGCTTCTATTTTCATTGAGTAGTATTCTAACACTGTTTATGTTTAGCGTCTGATGAGATTTTCAGGGGCTCTTTGAGGTTTACAGTGAAAAAGGAAATATGTTCAAATAGAAACTGGAGAGAAGCATTCCGAGGAACTGCTTTGTGACATGTGCATTCCACTTACAGTGTTATACCTCTCTTCTCATACAGCATCAGGGAAATCCCTTTGGGGAAAAATTTATCTAGGGATATCCAAGAGCATATTGATGCCTATTGTGAAAAGGGAAATAGCCTCAGACAAAAACAGGAAAGAAGTATTATGTTAAACTGCTCTGTGATATATGTATTCACCTCACATACATAACGCTTCCTTTACAGTAAGCAAATTGGAAACGGATCCACGAAGGGACATTTGGGGGCACATTCAGGCCTACAGTGAAAAAGAAGATATCTTCAGATAAAAACTGGATAGAAGCTTTCTGAGAAAATGCTTTGTGATGTGTGCATTCCACTCAGGGAGTTATAACTCTTTTCACATAAGGAAGTGTTTGAACACTTTTCCAGTGAAACTGAAAAAGTAATATTTCAGAGCACATGGAAGACTATGGCAAAAACTGAAATATCCTGATATAAAACCCAGAAAAGAGCGTTTCAAGAAACTGCTTTCTGATGTGTGCATTCATTTCATAGAGTTAAAGCTAACTCTACAACTCCCAGTTTTTTAAGTCTGTCTTTCAGGATTGTGTGAAGGAATATTAAGTGGCAACCAGAGGCCTGTGGCAAGAAAGGAAATGTTTTTCATTCAACACTGGAGAAAAGCTTTCTGAGCAACTGCTGTGTCATGTGTGTATTCATCTCATAGAGTTAAACCATTCTTTGGATTGAGCAATTTGAAATCACTGTTTTTGTGGAATCTGAGTAAGGACATTTGGGAATGCTCCTTAAAATATGGAGAAAGAAATATCCTCAGGTAAAATCCGGAAGGAAGCATTCTGTGAAACTGCTCTGTGTCGTTTTAATTCCCCTCGCTCAGTTAAGCCTCTCTTTACACTGAGCAGTTTTCTAACCCTGGTTATGTTTAGCATGTGAAAGGATATTCGGGAGCGCTTTGAGACTTATGGTGAAACAAGAAATATCTCGAGGTAGAAACTGGAGAGAAGCTTTCCAAAGAGCTGCTTGGTGACGTGTGCATTCCACTCGTAGAGTTATATCTTTTTTCTCATAGAGGATTATGAGATCACTTTTGGAGAGAAACCTACCAGCGAACATTCAACATATGGAGGGCTACGGTGAAAAAGGAAGTATTCTCAGGCAAAAACTGAAAGGAAACTTTATGTGTAAATTTTTGTGATAGATATGTTTATGCATCTCACATAGATAAAACTTTCTTTACATTATGCAGCTTTGAAATTCCGTCATGGATGGGTCTGTGAAGGTATCTTCGTGATCACATTTGGGCTTATGGTGATAAAGGAAATATTGTCAGATAAAAGTGGAGAGAAGCTTTCTGAGAAACTGCTTGGTGATGTGTGCATTTCATTCAGGGTGTTATACCTATTTTCTCATAAGGCACTGTTTCAACACTGTTCCTGTACAACTAAAAAAGTGATATTTGGATCACATTGAAGACTATGGCGAAAAGTGAAATGTCGTCCAATAAAACACGGAAAGAAGCATCCCAAGAAACTGCTCTGTGATATGTCCATTAATTTCACAGAGTTAAAGCTTACTCTACATTTCCCAACTTGCAAAGTCTGTCTTTGAGGATTCTGCAAAGGGATATTAAGTGGCGACCGGAGGCCTGTGGTGAGCCAGGAAATGTCTTCCATTGAAAATTGGAGAGAAGCATTCTGAGTAACTCTTTTGTGATGTTTGTATTCATCTCATAGAGTAATATCATTCCTTGGATTGAGCAGTTTGAAATTACTGTTTCTTTGGAGTCTGAGAAAGGATACTTGGGAACACTCTTTAGAATATCCTGAAAAAGAAATAACCTCAGATAGAAACCAGAAAAAACCTCTCTGTGAAACTACTCTGTGTCAAGTGTATTCCGATTGGACAGTTAAGCTTGTCTTTTCATTGAGCAGTATTCTAACACTGTTTTTGTTTAGTCTGCGAAGGGATATTCGGGAGCACTTTGAGGCTTATGGTGAAAAAGGTAATATCTTCAGATAGAAACTGGAGAGACGCTTTCTGAGGAGCTGGTTTGTGACGTGTGCATTCCAGTCATAGAATCATACATTTTTTCTCATAGAGGATTGGAGAATTCCTTTTGGAGAAAATGCTACCAGGGGACATTCGGGAGTATAGGGACGGCTATGGTGAAAAAGGAAATATCCTCAGACAGAAACCGGAAAGAAGCTTTCTGTGAAACTCCTTTGTGATAGATATGCTTATTCATCCCACATAGGTAAAACTTTCTTTCTATTACGCAGTTTGAAACGCCATCATGGACGGATCTGTGAAAGGTTATTTGGGAGCACATTCAGGCTTACGGTGAAATAGGAGATATCATCAGATAAAAACTGGAGAGAATCTTTCTGAGAAACTGCTTTGTGATATATGCATTACACTCAGGGAGTTATACCTATTTTCTCATAAGGTAGTCTTTGAAAATTGTTCCTGTTAAACCGAAAAATTTATGTTTCAGAGCACATGGAAGACTATCTTGAAAAGTGAAATATCCTGAAATAAAACCCAGAAAGAAGCGTTCCAAGAAACTGATGTCACATGTCCATTCATTTCAGTGAGTTAAAGCTTACTCTACATTTCCCAGCTTAGAAAGTCTGTCTTTGAGGATTCTGCAAAGGGATATTAAGTGCCACCATGAGGACTCTGGTGAGCATGGAAATATCTTCCATTGAAAACTGGAGAGAAGCTTTCTGAGCAACAGCTTTGTGATGAGTGCATTTATCTCATAGTGTTAAATCATTCTTTGGATTGAGCAGTTTGAAATCACTCTTTCTGTGGAACCTCAGAAAGGACATTTGGGAACACTCTAAAGAATATAATGAAAAAGAAATACCCTTGGATAAAAATCAGAAGGAAGTTTTCTGTGAAACTTCTGTGTGTCATGTGAATTCCATTTGTACAGTTAATCTTCTGTTTTCATTTAGCAGTATTCTAATACTGTTTTAGTTTAATCAGCTAAGGGACACTCAGGAGCACTTTGAGCTTATGGTGAAAACGGAAATATCTTCAGATGGAAACTGGAGAGAAGCTTTCCGAGGTGCAGCTTCCTGACATGTGCATTCCACTCACAGAGTTATACTTTTCTCCTCATAGAGGATTGGGGAATCCCTTTTTGGGAAAAAAGCTACCAGGGCATGTTTGGGAGTATATGGAAGGCTATGGTCAAAAAGGAAATATCCTCAGACAAAAACTGGAAAGAAGCTTTCTGTGAAACTGCTTTGTGATAGATACGTTTATTCGTCTCACATAGATAAACTTTCTTTCTATTACGCAGTTTGAAACGCCATCATGGACGGATCCAGAAGGGATATTCAGGAGCACTTTGAGGCTTATGGTGAAAAGGAAATATCTTCAGATAAAAACTGGATAGAAATTTTCTGAGAAACTGTTTTGTGATGTGTGCATTCCGGTCAGGATGTTATACCTCTTTTTTCATAAGGCAGTGTTTGAACACTGTTCCTGTAAAATCAAAAAAGGAATATTTAGAAGCGCATTTAAGAGTATGACGAAAAGTGAAATATCTGAATTAAAATCCAGAAAGAAGCGTTCCAAGAAAATTCTCTCTGACGTATGCATTCATTTCAGAGAGTTAAAGCTTACTTTACATTTCCAGTTCAGAAAATCTGTCTTGGAGGATTCTGCGAAGGGATATGAAGTGGCGACCAGAGGCTTGTGGCGAACCATGTGTACATTCATTTCACAGTGTTAAAGACTACTCTATGTTAAACAGTTAGGAGACTTTGTCTTTGAGGAATCTGTGAAGGTATATTAAGTGATGCCTGGAGGCATCTGA
>CM058088.1:65846020-65865416 GCA_030247045.1 Colobus guereza
TCTTGCTCTGTCGCCAGGCTGGAGTGCAGTGGCACAATCTCAGCCCACTGCAACCTCCGCCTCCAGGGTTCAAGTGATTCCCCTGCCTTAGCCTCCCGAGTAGCTGAGACCACAGGCATGCGCCACCACGACCAGCTAAGTTTTTGTATTTTAGCAGAGATGGGGTTTCACCATGTTGGCCAGGATGGTCTCATTCTCTTAACCTCGTGATCCACTCGCCTCAGCCTCCCAAAGTGCTGGGTTTACAGGCGCGAGCCACTGCACCTGGCCAAGATATATTTATTAAAAAAATCAAAACCTAGGAAGATGTGGATATTAGTGATCAGGGGTTCCACAGAAAGAGTGATTTCAAACTGCTCAATCCAAAGAATGACTTAACTCTATGACATGAATACACACCTCACAAAGCAGTTGCTCAGAAAGCTTCTCTCCAGTTTTCAATGGAAGACATTTCCTTGCTTGCCACGGGCCTCTGGTATCCACTTAATATCCTTTCACAGAATCCTCAAAGACTGACTTTCCAATCTGGGAAATGTGGAGTAAACTTTAACTCTGTGAAATGAATGCACATGTCAGAGAGCAGTTTCTTGGAACACTTCTTTCTGGGTTTTATTTGAGGATATTTCACTTTTCACCATACTCCTCAATGTGCTCCAAAATATCATTTTTTCGGTTTTACAGGAACAGTGTTAAAAACTGCCTTATGAGAAAAGAGGTAAAACACCCTGAGTGGAGGTCACCATCACAAAGCAGTTTCTCAGAATGCTTCTATCCAGTTTTTATCTGAAGATATCTCCTTTTTCAACAGAGGCCCGAATGTGCTCCCGAATGTACCTTCGTGGAAGCATCCATGAGTTTCAAACTGTAATATAAAGTTTTATCTATGTGAGATGAATAAACATAGCAAAAGCAGATTCACAGAAAGTTTCTTTCAGTTTTACCTGAAGGTATTTCCTTTTCACCATAGTCCTGAATGTACCTGAATGTCCCTTTGGATCGTCCATGACAGTTTCCAATCGTAATGTAAGAAAGTTTTATCTATGTGAGAGAATACACATATCACAGAAGTTTCAGAAAGCTTCTTTCCAGTTTTTGTCTGAGGCTATTTCCTTTTCACCATAGTATCAACATGCTCCCAAATACCTCTACCTCTCCAAAGTTCCTGATGCTGTATGAGAAGAGAGGTATAACACAGTGAGTGGAATGCACACATCACAAAGCAGTTCCTCGGAAAGCATCTCTTCAGTTTTGGTCTGAACATATTTCGTTTTTCACTGTAAGCCTCAAAGCACTCCCGAATGTCCATTCACATGCTAAACACAAACAGCGTTAGAAAACTGCTCAATGGAAAGAGAGGCTTAAGTGAGCGAGAGGAATTAAGATGATACAGAGCAGTTTCACAGAAAACTTGCTTCTGGATTTTACCAGAGGATATTTCTTTCTCCATATTCTAAGGAGCATTCTCAAATATCCTTCCTCAGATTCCTCAAAAATAGTGATTTAAAACTGCTCAATTCAAAGAATGGTTTAACTCTATGAGACGAATATGTACATCATAAAGCAGTTGCTCACAAAGCTTCTCTGCAGGTTTCATCGGAAGGCGTTTCCTTGTTCACCACAAGCCTCCAGGCATCACTAAATATCCCTTCACAGATTCTTCAAAGACAGAGTTTCGAAACTGGGCAACATAGAGTAACCATTAACTCTGTGAAATGAATGCACATATCAGAGAGCAGTTTCTCTGAACGCTTCTTTCTCGGTTTTATTTCAGTATGTTTCACTATTCGCCATAGTCTTCAATGTGCTCCGAAATATCATTTTTTTGGTTTTACAGGAACAGTGTTCAAACACTGCCTTATGAGAAGAGTGGTATAACTCTCTGAGTGGAATGCAAACATCAAAAAGAAGTTTCTCAGAAAGCTTCTATCCAGTTTTAATCTGAAGATATCTTCCTTTACACCGTAGGCCTGAATGTGCTCCCGAATTTCCCTTCGCCTATCAGTTCATGACAGAGTTTCCAAACTGTGTAATATAAGAAAGTTTTATCTATGTGAGATGAATAACATATCTATCACAAAGCAGTTTCACAGAAAGCTTCTTTCCAGTTTTCTCTGAGGATATTTCCTTTTCACCATAGCCGTCCCTATACTCCCGAATGTCCTGGTAGCTTTTCTCCAAAAGGATTCCCAATCCTCTATGAGAAGAAAAGTATAACTCTGTGTGGAATGCACGTCACAAAGCAGCTCCTCGAAATCTTCTCTCAGTTTCTATCTGAAGATATTTCCTTTTCACCATAAGCCTCAAAGCTCCCGGTATCCTTAGCTGACTAAAAAAACAGTGTTAGAATACTGCTCAATGAAAACAGAAGCTTAACTGTGAGTGGAATTCACATGACCTAGAGCAGTTTCACAGAAAGCCTTCTGGTTTTATCAGGTATTTCTTTTCAGCATATTCTTAAGAGCTTCTCAAATATCCTTCATCAGATTCCACAGAAATAGTGATTTCAAACTGCTCAATCCAAAGAATGATTTAACTCTATGAGATGAATACACATCACAAAACAGTTGCTCAGAAAGCTTCTCCAGTTTTTCTGAAGGCATTTCCTTGCTCACAAGGCCTCCAGGCGCCACTTAATATCCCTTCACAGATTCCTCAAAGACAGAGTTTCCAAACTGGGCAATGTAGAGTAAGCTTTAACTCTGTGAGATGAATACACACATCACAAAGCAGTTTCTCAGAAAGCTTCCTTCTGGTTTTATCTGAGGATATTTCTTCATAGTCTTCAATGCTCCAAAATATCACTTTTCCTTTACAGGAACAGTGTTCAAACACTGCCTTATGAGAAAAGAGGTATAACTCCCTGAGTGGAATGCACATCACAAAGTAGTTTCTCAGAAAGCTTCTTTCCAGTTTTATCTGAAGATATTTCCTTTTTCACCATAGGCCTGAATGTCAAATATCCTTCGTGGATCCGTCCATGACAGATTTTCAAACTGTAATAGAAAGTTTTATCTATGTGAGATGAATAAACATAACAAAAGCAGATTCACAGAAAGCTTCTTTCCAGTTTTATCTGAAGATATTTCCTTTTCACCATAGTCCTCAATTGCTCCCGAATATCCTTCATAATTCATCCATGGATTTTCCAAGCTGTAATGTAAAGAAAGCTTTATCTATGTGAGATGAATATACATATCACAGAACAGTATCACAGAAAGGGTTTCCCCAATGCTGTGAGAAGAGGTATAACACTGTGAGTGGAATGCACATCACAAAGCAGTTTCTCAGAAAGCTTCTCTCCAGTTTCTATCTGAACATATTTCCTTTTCACCATAAGCCTCAAAGTGCTCCCAGTCCCTTCATACTAAACATAACAGTGTTAGAAAACTGCTCAATGAAACAACTGGCGAGAGGAATTCAACGACACAGCAGTTTCACAGAAAGCTTCCTTCTGGTTTTATCTGAGGATATTTCTTTCTCCATATTCTAAGAGCGTTCCCGAATGTCCTTCCTCAGATTCCACCCAAACAGTGATTTCAAACTGCTCAATCCAAAGAAGGGTTTAACTCTATTGGATGAATACACACACTACAAAGCAGTTGCTCACAAAGCTTCTCTCCAGTTTTCATTGGAAGATATTTCCTTGCTCACCACTGGCCTCCCGGCGCCACTTCATATCCCTTTGTAGATTCCCCAAAGACAGAGTTTCCAAACAGGGCAACGTAGAGTAATTTTTAATTCTGTGAAATAAATGCACATATCAGAGAACAGTTTCTTGGAACGCTTCTGTCTGGTTTTATTAGAGGATATTTCACTTTCCTCCATAGTCTTCAAGGTGCTCCGAAATATCACTTTTTTGGTTTTACAGGAATAGTGTTCAAACATTGCCTTATGAGAAAACAGGTATAACTCCCTGAGAGGAATGCGCAGATCACAAAGCAGTTTCTCAGAAAGCTTCTCTCCAATTTTTATCTGAAGATATTTCCTTTTCACCATAGGCCTGAATGTGCTCCCGAATTTCCCTTCGCCTATCAGTTCATGACAGAGTTTCCAAACTGTGTAATATAAGGAAAGTTTTATCTATGTGAGATGAATAAACATATCTGTCACTAAGTAGTTTCACAGAAATATTCTTTCCGGTTTTTCTCTGTGGACATTTCCTTTTTCACCATAGCCGTCCCTATACTCCCGAATGTCCCTTGGTAACTTTTCCTCCAAAAGAGATTCCTCAATCCTCTATGAGAAGAAAAGTATAAATCTGCGAATGGAATGCACACGTCAAAAGCAGCTCCTTAGAAATCTTCTCTGCTGTTTCTATCTGAAGACGTTTCCATTTTCACCATAAGTCTCAAAGCGCTCCCGAGTATCCCTTAGCTGACTTAAGAAAAACAGTGTTAGAATACTGCTCAATGAAAAAAGAAGTTTAACTGTGCAAGGGGAATTCATATGACACAGAGTAGTTTCACAGAAACCTTCCTTTGGTTTTTATCAGAGGATATTCTTTTTCAACATATTCTTAAGAGCATTCCCAAATGTCGTTTCTGAAGTTAAACAGAAACAGTGATTTCAAACGACTCAATCCAAAGAATGATTTAACTCTATGATATGAATACACACATCACAAAGCAGTTGCTCAGAAAGCTTCTCTCCAGTTTTCAACGGAAGACATTTCCTTGCTCGCCACAGGCCTCCGGTCGCCACTTAATATCCCTTCGCAGAATCCTCAAAGACAGACTTTCCAAACTGGGAAATGTAGAGTAAGCTTTAACTCTCTGAAATGAATGCACATGTCAGAGAGCAGTTTCTTGGAAGGCTTCTTTCTGGGTTTTATTTCAGGATATTTCACTTTCTGCCATAGTCTTTCATGCACTCTGAAATATTATTTTTTTGGTTTTACAGGAGCAGTGTTCAAACACTGCCTTATGAGAAAAGAAGTATAACTCCTTGAGTGGAATGCACAACATCACAAAGCAGTTTCTCAGAAAGCTTCTCTCCAGTTTTTATCTGAAGATATCTCCTTTTTCACCATAGGCCTGAATGCGCTCCCGAGTGTCCCTTCACAAATCCGCCCATGACGGAGTTTCCACACTGCCTAATATAAGGAAAGTTTTATTTATGTGAGATGATTAAATATATCTACCACAAAGCAGTTTCATAGAAATCTTCTTTCGAGTTTTTGTCTTGGATATTTCCTTTTTAACCATAGGCCCGAATGTGCTCCCGAAAGTCCATTCACGGTTCGTCCATGACCGATTTCTAAGATGAGTAATGTAAAGAAAGCTTCATCTATGTGAGATGAATAAACATACCAAAAAACAGATTCACAGAAAGCTTCTTTCCAGTTTTTATCTGAAGATATTTCCTTTTTCATCATAGTCTTGTATGTGCTCCCGAATGTCCCCTTCACGGATATGTCCATGACAGAGTTCTCCTGCTGCATAATGTAAAGAAAGCTTTATCTATGTGAGATGGATACACATATCACAGAGCAGTTTCACAGAAACCTTCTTTCCAGTTTTTGTGTAAAGCAATTTCACTTTTCACCAGAAGCGTCAATATGCTCCCGAATATCCCATGGTACCTTTTTCTCCAAAAGTGTTTCCTTGATGCTGTATGAGATGCGAGGTATAACACTGTGAGTGGAATGGACACGTCAAAAGCTGTTCCTCGGAAAGCTTCTCTCCAGTTTGTATCTGAACATACTTCCTTTTTCATCATAAGCTTCAAAACGCTTCTGAATATACCTTTGCATGCTAAACATAAACAGGGTTAGAAAACTGCTCAATGAAAAGAGATGTTAAATGAGTGATAGGAATTCACGTGACACATAGCAGTTTCACAGAAAGCTTCCTTCTGGTTTTTATCTGAGGATATTTCCTTCTCCATATTCTATAGAGAATTCCAAAATGTCCTTCATCAGATTCCACAGAAATAGTGATTTCAAAGTGCTCAATCCAAAGAGTGCTTTAACTCTATGAGATGAATACACACATCACAAAACAGTTGCTCAGAAAGCTTCCCTCCAGTTTTCTCCAGAAGGCATTTCCTTGCTCACAACAGGCCTCCGGGCGCCACTTAATACCCCTTCGTAGACTCCCCAAAGACAGTTTTCGAACTGGGCAATGTAGAGTAAGCTTGAACTCTGGGAAATGAATGCACATATCAGAGAGTAGTTTCTTGCAATGCTGCTTTCTGGATTTTATTTGAGGATACTTCACTTTTCGCCACAGTCCACAATGTGATCCGAAATATCACTTTTTTGGTTTTACAGGAATGGTGTTCAAGCACTGCCTTTAAAGAGAAGAGGTATAACTACCTGAGTGAAATGCAAACATCACAAAGCAGTTTCACAGAAAACTTCTCTCCAGTTTTTAACTGAATAGATTTCCTCTTTCACCATAGGCCTGAATTTGATCCCAAATGTCCCACCATGCATCTGTCCATGACGGATTTTCCAGGCGATGTAATGTAAAGAAAGCTTTATCTATGTGAGATGAATAAACATAACAAAAGCAGATTCACAATACACTTCTTTCCGGTTTTTATCTGAAGATATTTCCTTTTTCACCATATTCCTGAATGCGCTCCCGAATGTCCCATCAAGCATTCATTCATGACAGAGTTTCCAAACTGCTTACTGTAAAGAAAGTTTTATCTATGTGAGATGAATATACATATCTATCACAAAGCAATTTCACAGAAAATTTCTTTCCAGTTTTTGTCTGCGGATATTACCTTTTTCACCATAGCCGTCCATATACTCCTGAATGTCCCTTGGTAGCTTTTTCTCCAAAAGGGATCACCAATCCTCTATGAGAAGAAAGGAGTAACTCTGTGAGTGCAATGCACACGTCACAAAGGAGCTCCTCAGAAACCTTCTCTCCAGTTTCTATCTGAAGATATTTCGGTTTTCACCATAAGCCTCATACTGCTCCCATATATCCCTTCGCACACTAAACAAAAACAGCGTTAGAATAATGCTCAATGAAGAGAACCTTATCTTGATGAGGATGGCATTGAATCTATAAATAACCTTTGGCAGTATGGCCATTTTCACGATATTGATTCTTCCTATCCATGAGCATGGTATGTTCTTCCATTTGTTTGTGTCCTCTTTTATTTCACTGAGCAGTGGTTTGCAATTCTCCTTGAAGAGGTCCTTTACATCCCTTGTAAGTTGGATTCCTAGGTATTTCATTGTCTTTGAAGCAATTGTGAATGGAAGTTCATTCATGATTTGGCTCTCTGTTTGTCTGTTACTAGTGTATAAGAATGTTTGTGATTTTTGCACATTAATTTTGTATCCTGAGACTTTGTTGAAGTTTCTTATTAGCTTAAGGAGATTTTGGGGTGAGACAATGGGGTTTTCTAAATATGCAATCATGTCATCTGCAAACAGGGAAAATTTGACTTCTTCTTTTCCTAACTGAATACCCTTTATTTCTTTCTCTTGCCTGATTGCACTAACCAACGAGTTTCTTCACAGAATTAGAAAAAACTGCTGTAAAGTTCATATGGAGCCAAAAAAGAGCCCGCATTGCCAAGACAATCCTAAGTCAAAAGGACAAAGCTGGAGGCGTCACGCTACCTGACTTCAAACTGTACTACAAGGCTACAGTAACCAAAACAGCATGGTACTGGTACCAAAACAGAGATATAGACCAATGGAACAGAACAGAGTCCTCAGAAATAATACCACACATCTACAGCCACCTGATCTTTGAAAAACCTGAGAGAAACAAGAAATGGGGAAAGGATTCCCTATTTAATAAATGGTGCTGGGAAAATTGGCTAGCCATAAGTAGAAAGCTGAAACTGGATCCTTTCCTTACTCCTTAAACAAAAATTAATTCAAGATGGATTAGAGACTTAAATGTTCGACCTAATACCATAAAAACCCTAGAAGAAAATCTAGGTAGTACTATTCAGGACATGGGCATGGGCAAGGACTTCATGTCTAAAATACCAAAAGTAACGGCAGCAAAAGCCAAAATTGACAAATGGGATCTAATTAAACTAAAGAGCTTCTGCACAGCAAAAGAAACTACCATCAGACTGAACAGGCAACGTACAGAATGGGAGAAAATTTTTGCAATCTACTCATCTGACAAAGGGCTAATATCCAGAACTTACAAAGAACACAAACAAATTTACAAGAAAAAAACAAACAACCCCATCAAAAAGTGGGCAAAGGATATGAACAGACATTTCTCAAAAGAAGACATTCATACAGCCAACAGACACATGAAAAAATGCTCATCATCACTCGCCATCAGAGAAATGCAAATCAAAACCACAATGAGATACCATCTCACACCAGTTAGAATGCAATCATTAGAAAGTCAGGAAACAACAGGTGCTGGAGAGGATGTGGAGAAATAGGAACACTTTCACACTGTTGGTGGGATTGTAAGCTAGTTCAAGCGTTATGGAAAACAGTATGGCAATTCCTCAACGATCTAGAACTAGATGTACCATATGACCCAGCCATCCCACTACTGGGTATATACCCAAAGGATTATAAATCATGCTGCTATAAAGACACATGCCCTCATATGTTTATTGTGGCACTATTCACAATAGCAAAGACTTGGAATCAACCCAAATGTCCATCAGTGACAGACTGGATTAAGAAAATGTGGCACATACACACCATGGAATACTATGCAGCCATAAAAAAAGGATGAGTTTGTGTCCTTTGTAGGGAATGGATGCAGCTGGAAAGCATCATTCTTAGCAAACTATCACAAAAACAGAAAACCAAACACCGCATGTTCTCACTCATAGGTGGAACTGAACAATGAGATCACTTGAACTCGGGATGGGGAACATCACACACCGGGGCCTATCATGGGGTGGGGGGATGGGGGAGGGATTGCATTGGGAGTTATACCTTATGTAAATGACGAGTTGATGGGTGCTGACGAGTTGATGGGTACAGCACACCAACATGGCATGAGTATACATATGTAACAAATCTGCACGTTATGCACATGTACCCTAGAACTTAGAGTATAATAATAATAATAAAAAAGAAAGAAAAAGAAAAGTGCTTAGTGAAAAGAGAGGCTTACTGAGCGAGGGGAATTAAGATGACACAGAGCAGTTTTACAGAAAGCTTCCTTCTGGATTTTACCTGAGGATATTTCTTTCTCCATATTCTAGGGAACATTCCCAAATGTCCTTCCTCAGATTCCACAAAAACAGTGATTTCAAACTGCTGAATCCAAAGAATGGTTTAACTATATGAGACGAATACATACATGACAAACCAGTTGCTCAGAAAGTTTCTCTCCAGGCCGGGCGCGGTGGCTCAAGCCTGTAATCCCAGCATTTTGGGAGGCCGAGACGGGCGGATCACGAGGTCAGGAGATCGAGACCATCCTGGCTAACATGGTGAAACCCCGTCTCTACTAAAAAATACAAAAAACTAGCCGGGCGATTTGGCGGGCACCTGTAGTCCCAGCTGCTCGGGAGGCTGAGGCAGGAGAATGGCGTAAACCCGGGAGGCGGAGCTTGCAGTGAGCTAAGATCTGGCCACTGCACTCCAGTCCAGGAGATAGAGCGAGACTCCGCCTCAAAAAAAAAAAAAAAAAAAAAAAAAAAGGAAGTTTCTCTCCAGTTTTCAATGGAAGTCATTTCCTTGCTCACCACAAGCCTCCAGGCGCCACTTAATATCCCTTCAAAGATTCCTCAAAGACAGACTTTCCAAACTGGGCAACGCAGAGTAAGCTTTAACTCTGTAAAATGAATGCACGTATCAGAGAACAGTTTCTTGGAACGCTTCTGTCTGGGTTTTATTTGTGGATATTTCACTTTTCACCATAGTCTTCAAAGCATTCCAAAATATCACATTTTTGGTTTTACAGGAACAGTATTCAAACACTGCCTTATGAGAAAAGAGGTATAACTCCCTGAGTGGAATGTACACATCACAAAGCAGTTTCTCAGAAAGCTTCTCTCCAGCTTTTATCTGAAGATATTTTCTATTTCACCGTAGGCCTGAAGGTGCTCCTGAATGTCCCTTCGTGAATGCGTCCATGACGGCATTTCAAAACTGCATAATAGAAAGTTTTATCTATGTGAGATAATTAAACATATCTATCACAAAGCAGTTTCACAGAAAGCTTCTTTCCAGTTTTTGCCTGAGGATATTTCCTTTTTCACCATAGCTGTCCATATACTTTCGAATGTCCCCTGGTATCTTTTTCTCCAAAAGGGATTCCCCAATCCTCTATGAGGAGGAAAGTGTAATTCTGTGAATGGAATGCACACGTCACAATGCAAATCCTCGGATATCTTCTCTCCAGTTTCTATCTGAAGATATTTCCTTTTTCACCATAAGCCTCAAAGTGCTCCTGAGTATTCCTTAGTTGACTAAACTAAGACAGTGTTAGAATACTGCTCAATGAAAACAGAAGCGTAACTGTGCGAGTGGAATGCACATGACACAGAGCAATTTCACAGAAAACTTCCTTCTGGTTTTTATTGAAGGGTGTTTTTTTTTTCAGCATATTCTAAATAACGTTCCCAAATGTCCTTTCTCAGGTTCCACAGAAAGAGTGATTTCAAACTGCTCAATCCAAAGAATGATGTAACTCTATGAGATGAAAACACACATCACAAAGCAGTTGCTCAGAAAGCTTCTCTCCAGTTTTCAACAGAAGACATTTCCTTGCTCACCACAGGCCTACGGTCACCACTTAATATCCTTTCGTAGAATTCTCAAAGAGAGACGTTCCAAACTGGGAAATGTAGAGTATGCTTTAACTCTCTGAAATGAATGCACAAGTCAGAGAGTAGTTTCTTGGAGTGCTTCTTTCTGGGTTTTGTTTCAGTATATTTCACTTTTTGCTATAGTCTTCCATGCGCTCCGAAATATCACTTTTTAATTTTAGAGGTACAGTATTCAAACACTGCCTTATGAGAAAAGAGATATAATTCCCTGAGTGGAATGCACACATCACAAAACAGTTTCTCAGAAAGCTTCTCGCCAGTTTTTATCTGAAGGTATTTCCTTTTTCACCATTCGCCTGAATGTGCTCCAGAATGTCCCTTCACAAACCCGTCCATGACGGAGTTACCAAACTGCATAATATAAGGAAACTTTTATCTATGTGAGATGAATAAACATAGCAAAAAGAAGATTCACAGAAAGATTCTTTCCAGTTTTTATCTGAAGATATTTCCTTTTTCAATATAGTCCTGAATATGCTCCCAAATGTCCCTTCATGGATTCATCCATGACAGAGTTTCCAAGCTGCATAATGTAGAGAAAGCTTTATCTATGTGAGATGAATACACATATCACAGAACAGTAACACAGAAAGGGTTTCCGTGATGCTGTATGAGAACAGAGGTATAACACTGTGAGTGGAGTATACACGTCACAATGCAGTTCTGTGGAAATCTTCTATCTAGTTTCTATCTGAACATATTTTCTTTTTCACCGTAAGCCTCAAAGTGCTCCCGTATATCCCTTCATATGCTAAACATGAACAACGTTAGAAAACTGCTCAATGAAAAGACAACCTTAACTAAGCGAGAGGAATTCACACGACACACAGCAGTTTCGTAGAAAGCTTCCTTCTGGTTTTTATCTGAGAATATTTCTTTCTCCATGTTCTAAAGATCATTCCCAAATGTCCCTCCTCAGATTCCACAGAAGCAGTGATTTCAAACTGCTCAATCCAAAGAATGATTTAACTCTATGAGATGAATACACCCATCACAAAGCAGTTACTCAGAAAACTTCTCTCCAGTATTCATCGGAAGACATTTTCTTGCTCACCACAGGCCTCCGGGCGCCACTTAATATCCCTTCACAGATTACTGAAAGGCAGAATTTACAAACTGGGCAATGTAGAGAAAGCTTTACCTCTGTGAAATGAATGCACATATCCAAGAGCAGTTTCTTCAAACACTTCTTTCTGGGGTTTATCTGAGGATATATCACTTTTCTTCAGAGTCTTCAATGCCCTCCAAAATATCACTTTTTCCTTTTACAGGAACAGTTTTCAAACACTGCCTTATGAGAAAATAGGTATAACTCCCTTAGTGGAATGCACACATCACAAAGTAGTTCGTTAAAAAGCTTCTCTCCATTTCTTTTCTGAAGAAATTTCCTTTTTCACCATAGGCCTGAATGCGCTTTCAAATATCCCGTCGTGGATCCGTCCATGACAGATTTTCCAAACTGCGTAATGTAAAGAAAGTTATATGTATGTGAGATGAATGAACATAACAAAAAGCAGATTCACAGAAAGTTTCTTTCCAGTTTTTATCTGAAGATATTTCCTTTTTCAACATAGTCCTCAATGTGCTCCCGAATATCCCTTCATAAATTCATCCATGACAGATTTTCCAAGCTTTGTAATGTAGAGAAAGCTTTATCTATGTGAGATGAATATACATATCACAGAACAGTATCACAGAAAGGGTTTCCCCAATGCTGTGTGAGAAGAGAGGTATAATACTGTGAGTGGAATGCACATGTCACAAAGCAATTCTGCGGAAAGCTTCTGTCCAGTTTCTATCTGAACATATTGTCTTTTTCACCATAAGCCTCAAAGTGCTCCCGTATATCCCTTCATATGCTAAACATGAACAATGTTAGAAAACTGCTCAATGAAAAGAGAAGCTTAACTGAGCGAGAGGAATTCAAACGACACACAGCAGTTTCACAGAAAGCTTCATTCTGGTTTTTATCTGAGGATATTTCTTTCTCCATATTCTAAGTAGCGTTCTCAAATGTCCTTCCTCAGATTCCATAGAAACAATGATTTCCAACTCTTTAATCCAAAGAACGATTTAACTCTATGAGAATAATGCAGACATCAAAAAGCAACTGTTCAGAAAGCTTCTCTCCAGTTTTCAACGGAAGACATTTCCTTGCTTAAAACAGGCCTCTGGGGGCCCCTTAATATCCCTTTGCAGATTCCTCAAAGACAGAGTTTCCAAACTGGGTAATGTAGAAAACTTTAACTCTGGGTAATGAATGTACATATTAGAGAGCAATTTCTTGGAATGCTTCTTTCTGGGTTTTATTTGAGGATATTTCACTTTTCGACATAGTCTTCCTTGCGCTCTGTAATATCACTTTTTCAGTTTTACAGGAACAGTGCTCAAACACTGCCTTATTAGAAAAGAGGTACAACTCCCTGAGTGGAATGCACACGTCACAAAGCAGTTTTTCAGAAAGCTTCTCTCCAGTTTTAATCTGAAGATATTTCTATTTTCAACATAGGCCTTAATGGACTCCCAAATATCCCTTCGCAGATCCGTCCATGACAGAGTTTCCAAGCTGTGCAATGTAAAGAAAGCTTTATCAATGTGAAATAAACAAACGTAACAAAAAGCAGATTCACAGAAAGCTTCTTTCCAGTTTTTATCCGAAGATATTTCTTTTTTCACCATACTCCTGAATGAGCTCCCGAATGTCCCCTCGCGGATCCATGCACGACAGAGTTTCCAAGCTGCGTAACGTCAAGAAAGCTTTAGATATGTGAGATGAATACACATATCACAGAACAGTGTCACAGAAAGCTTCTTTCCAGTTTTAGTCTGAGTCTATTTCGCTTTTCACCATATTCGTTAATATGCCCCCAAATATCCCTTGGTACCTTTTTTCTCCAAAAGGGTTTCCCAAATGCTGTCTGAGAAGAGAGGTATAACACTTTGAGTGGAATGCACACATCACAAAGCAGTTCCTCGGAAAGCTTCTCTCCAGTTTCTATCTGAACATATTTACTTTTCACCATAAGCCTCAAAGCACTCCTGAATATCCCTTCACAAGCTAAACATAAACAGTGGTTGAAAACAGCTCAGTGAAAAGAGAAGCTAAACTGAGCTAGAGGAATTCACATGACACAAAGCAGTTTCACACAAAGCTCCCTTCTGGTTTTTATCTGAGGATATTTCTTTTTCCATATTCTAAAGAGCGTTCCCAAATGTCCTTCCTCAGACTCCATAGAAACAGTGATTTCAAACTGCTCAATCAAAAGAATGATTTAACTCTATGAGATGAATACACACCTCACAAAGCAGTTGCTCAGAAAGCTTCTCTCCAGTTTTCAACGGAAGACATTTCCTTGCTCACCACAGGTTTCCAGGCGCCAATTAATAGCCATGGCAGATTCCTCAAGGGAGAGTTTCCACACTGGGAAACTTACAGTAAGCTTTACTTCTGTGAAATAAATGCACATATAATAGAGCAATTTCTTGGAATGCTTCTTTCTGGGTTTTAATTGAGAATAGTTCACTTTTCACCATAGTCTTTAAAGGACTCCGAAATATCACTTTTTTGGTTTTACAGGAACAGTTTTCAAACACTACATTATGACAAAAGATGTATAACTCCCTGAGTGGAATGCACACATCACAAAGCAGTTTCTCAGAGTTTCTCCTCCATTTTTATCTGAAGATATCTCCTTTGTCTGACGATATTTCCTTTTTAACCACAGCCATTCATATACTCCCAAATGTCCCATGGTAGCTTTTTCTCCAAAAGGGATTCCCCAATCCTCTATGAGAAGAAAGCTATAACTCTTTGAGTGAAGTGCACACGTCACAAAGCAGATCCTCAGAAAGCTTCTCTCCAGTTTCTCTCTGAAGATATTTCCGTTTTAACCATAAGCCTCAAAGTGCCCCCAAAACTCCCTTCATAGACTAAACAAAAACAGTGTTTGAATACTGCTCAATGAAATGAGAAACTGACTGAGCGAGTGGAATTCACATGAGACAGAGCAGTTTCACAGAAAGTTTCCTTCTAATTTTTATCTGAGGGTATTTCTTTTTCATCATATACTAAGGAGCGTTACCAAATGTCCTTTCTCAGGTTACACAGAAACAGTGATTTCAAACTGCTCAATCCAAAGAATGATTTAACTCAATGAGACAAATCCACACATCCCCAAAGCAGTGGCTCAGAAAGCTTCTCTCCAGTTTTCAATGGAAGATATTTTCTTGCTCAATACAGGCCTCTGGGCACCACTTAACATCCCTTTGCAGATTCCTGAAATACAGAGTTTCCGAACTGGGCAATGTACAGTAAGTTATAACTCTGTGAGATGAATGCACATATCACAGAGTAGTTTCTTGGAAAGCTCCTTTCTGGGTTTTATTTGAGGATATTTCACTTTTCACCATAGTCTTCAATGCACTCCGAAATACTACTTTCTCAGTTTTACAGGAACAGTGTTCAAACACTGCCTTATGAGAAAAGAGGTAAAACTCCCTGAGTGGAATGCACACATCAAAAAGCAGTTTCTCAGAAAGCGTCTCTCTGGTTTTTACTGAAGATATTTCCTTTTCCACCATAGTCCTGAATGTGCTTCTGAATGTACCTTCGTGGATCAGTCCATGACGGAGTATCCAAGCTGCATAATGTAAAGAAAGCTATATCTATGTGAAATGAATAAACATAGCAAAAAGCACATTCACACAATGCTTCTCTCCAGTTTTTATCTGAAGATATTTCCTTTTTCACCAGAGTCCTGAATGTGCTCCCAAATGTCCCTTCTCGGATCAGTCCATGACTTAATATCCAAGCTGCGTAACATAAAACAGCTTTATATATGTGAGATTAATACACATAGCAAAAATCAGGTTCATGGAAAGCTTCTTTGCCGTTTTTATCTGATGATATTTCCTTTTTTAACCTATCCTGAATGTGCTCCTGAATGTCCCTTTGCGGATCCGTCCATGACAGAGATTCCAAGCTGCATAATATAATGAAAGCTTTATCTATGTGAAATGAATACACATAGTATAGAGCAGTTTCACAGAAAGCTTTTTTTCTCTTTTTGTCTGAGGCTATTTTCCTTTTCACCTTAGGTGTCAATATGCTCCCGAATGTACCTTGGTACCTTTCCCTCCAAAAGGGCTTCCGTGATGCCATATGAGAACAGAGGAATAACACTGTGAGTGGAATGCACACGTCACAAAGCAGCTACTCAGAAAGCTTCTCTCCAGTTTTGGTCTGAACATATTTCCTTTTTCACTACAAGCCTCAAAGTGCTCCTGAATATCCCTTTGCACGCTAAACTAAAACAGTGTAAGAAAACTGCTCAATGAAAAGAGAAGCTTAACTGAGCGAGAGGAATTCACACCACACATAGCAGTTTCACAGAAAGCTTCCTTCTGGTTTTTATCTAAGGATATTTCTTTCTCCATATTTTAAAGAGCATTTCCAAATGTCCTTCCTCAGATTCCACAGAAACAGTGATTTCAAATTGCTCAATCCTAAGAATGATTTAACTCTATGAGATGACTACACGAGTTACAAAGCATTTGCTCAGAAACCTTCTCCCCAGTTTTCAACGGAAGATGTTCCTTGCTCATCACAGGCCTTTGGGCACCACTAAGTATCCCTTCACAGATTCCTCAAAAACAGAGTTTCCAAACTGGGCAATGTAGAGCAAGCTTTAACTCTGTGAACTGAATGCACATATCAGAGAGCAGTTTCTTGTAAAGTTTCTTTCTCGTTTTTATTTGAGGATAGTTAAATTTTCGTCATAGTTTTCAATGTGCTCCGAAATATCACTTTTTCGGTTTTGCAGAAACACTGTTAAAACACTGCATAATGAGAACAGAGGTATAACTCCTTGAGTGTGATGCACACATCAGAAAGCGATTTCTCAGAAAGCTTCCCTCTGGTTCTTATCTGAAGATATTTCCTTTTTCACCATAGTCCTGAATGTGTACCCGAATGTCCCTTCGCGGCTCCGTCCATGACTGAGTTTCCAAGCTGCGTAATGTAAGAAAGCTTTATCTATGTGAGATGAATAAACACAGAAAAAAACAGATATATGGGAAGCTTCCTTACAGTTTTTATCTGAACATATTTCCTTTATCACCATAGTCCTGAATGTGCTCCCAAATATCCTTTCACAGATCCATACATGATGGAGTTTCCAAACTGCCTAATATAAGGACAACTTTATCTATGTGAGACGAATAAACATATCTGTCACAAACCAGTTTCACAAAAAGCTTCTTTCCAATTTTTGTCTGAGGATATTTCCTTTTTTACCATAGCCGTCCATATACTCCCAAATGTCCTTTGGTAGCTTTTTCTCCAAAAGGGATTCCCCAATCCTCTATGAGAAGAAAGGTATAATTGTGAGTGGAATGCAAACGTCACAAAGCAGCTCCTCGAAAAGCTCCTCTACAGTTTCTATCTGAAGATATTTCCGTTTTCACCATAAGCCTCAAAGCACTCTCGAATATCCCTTTGCAGACTGAACAATAATAGTATTAGAATAATACTCAATGAAAAGAGAAACTTAACTATGAGAGTGGATTTCACATGAAATTGTGCTGTTATACAGAAAGATTCCTTCTGGTTTTTATCTGAAGGTATTAATTATTCAGCATATTCTAAAGAGCGTTCCCAAATGTCCTTTCTCATTTTCCACAGAAACAGTGATTTCAAACTGCTCAATCCAAAGAATGACGTATCCTTATGAGATGAATAAACACATCACAAAACTGTTACTCAGAAATCTTCTCTTCACTTTTCAAGGGAACACATTTTCTTGCTCACAACAGGCCTCCGTTGGCCACTTAATATCCCTTTTCAGATTCCTCAAAGATAGAGTTTCCAAACTGGGAAATGTAGAGTAAGCTTTAACTCTGTTACATGAATGCACATATCAGAGAGCAGTTTCTTGGAACGCTTCTTTCTGGGTGTTATTTGAGGATATTTCACCTTTCACCATAGTCTTCAATGCACTCCGAAATATTGCTTTTTCAGTTTTACAACAATGGTGTTCAAACACTGCCTTATGAGAAAAGAGGTATAACTCCCTGAGTGGAATGCACAGAACACAAAGCAGTTTCTCAGAAAGCTTCTCTCCAGTTTTTATCTGAAGAGATTTCCTTTTTCGCCATAGGCCGGAATACGATCCCCAATGTCCATTCGCCGATCCGTCCATGATGGAGTTTCCAGGCTGAGGAACATAAAGAAAGCTTTATAGATGTGAGATGAATAAATATAGCAAAAAGCAGACTCACAGAGAGCTTCTATCGAGTTTTTATGTGAAGATATCTCTTTTTTCATCATAAGCCTCAAAGCGTTCCTTAATATCCCTTCTCACACTAAACAAAAACAGTGTTATAATAATGCTCAATGAAAAGAGAAACTTAACTGTGAGAGTGGAATTCACGCAACACAATACAGTTTCACAGAAAGCTTCCTTCTGGTTTCTTTTTTTTTTTTTTTTTTTTGAGACAGACTCTCGCTCTGTCACCCAGGCTGGAGTGCAGTGGCCGGATCTCGGCTCACTGTAAGCTCCGCCTCCTGGATTCACGCCATTCTCCTGCCTCAGCCTCCCGAGTAGCTGGGACTACAGGCGCCCGCCACCTCGCACAGCTAGTTTTTTGTATTTTTTAGTAGAGACGGGGTTTCACCATGTTAGCCAGGATGGTCTCGATCTCCCGACCTTGTGATCCGCCCGTCTCGGCCTCCCAAAGTGCTGGGATTACAGGCTTGAGCCACCGCGCCCGGCCCGCCTTCTGGTTTCTATCTGAGGTTATTTCTTTTTCAGGATATTCTAAAGAGCGTTCCCCAAATGTCCTTTCACAGGTTCCACAGAAAGAGTGATTTCAACCTGCTCAATACAAAGAATGGTTTAACTCTATGCGATGAATACAGACATCACAAAGAAGTTGCTCAGAAAGCTTCTCCCCAGTTTTCAACAGAAGACATAACCTTGCTCACCACAGGCCTCTGGTTGCCCTTAATATCCCTTCGCAGAATCCTCAAAGACAGACTTTCCAAACTGGGAAATATAGAGTAAGCTTTAACTCTCTGAAATGAATGCACATGTCAGAGAGAAGCCTCTTGGAACGATTCTTCTGGGTTTTATTTCAGGATATTTCACTTTTCAACATAGTCTTCAATGCACTCCAAATATTGCTTTTCAGTTTTACAACAATGGTGTTCAAACACTGCCTTATGAGAAAAGAGGTATAACTCTGAGTGGAATGCACACATCACAAAGCAGTTTCACAGAAAGTTTCCTTCTGGTTTTATCTGAAGATATCTCCTTTTCACTGTAGGCCTGAATGTGCTCCGAATGTCCCTTTACAGATCCGTCCATGATGGAGTTTCCAAACTGCCTAATATAAGGAAAGTTGTACCTATGTGAGATGAATACACATCACAAAGCAGTTTCTCAGAAAGCTTCTCTCCAGTTTTTATCTGAAGATATTTCCTTTTCACCATAGTCCTGAATGTGCTCCGAATGTCCCTTTACAGATCCGTCCATGATGGAGTTTCAAACTGCCTAATATAAGGAAAGTTGTACCTATGTGAGATGAATAAACATATCTATCACAAAGTAGTTTCACAGAAAGCTTCTTTCCAGTTTTTGTCTGAGGATATTTCCTTTTT
>CM058088.1:65865916-65890916 GCA_030247045.1 Colobus guereza
CACAGGTTAAAGCTTACTCTATTTCCCAGTTTGAAAGTTGGTCTTTGAGGGTTCTGAAGGATAGTAAGTGGCAACCGGAGGCCTGTGTCGAGCAAGGAAATGTCTCCATCGAAAATTGGAGAAGCTTTCTGCACAACTCTTTTGTGATGTTTGTATTCATCTCAGAGTTAAATCATTCTTTGGATTGAGCAGTTTGAAATCACTGTTTCTGTGGAATCTGAGAAAGGACATTTGGAAATGCTCTTTAGAATATCCTGAAAAAGAAATAACCTCAGAGAGAAACCAGAAGGAAGCTTTCTGTGAAACTGCTCTGTGTCACGTGAATTCTGCTCACACAGTTAAGCTTCTCTTTTCATTGAGCAGTATCATAACACTGTTTTGTTTAGTCTGTGAAGGATATTCAGGAGCTTTGAGGCTTATGGTGAGAAAGGAAACGTCTTCAGATAGAAACTGGAGAGAAGCTTTCTGAGGAGCTGCTTTGTGACGTGTGCATTCCACTCAGAAATATACCTTCTTCTCCTAGAGGATTCGGAATCCTTTTGGAGAAAAAGCTACCAAGAGACATTCGGGAGTATAGGGATGGCTATGGTGAAAAGGAAATATCCTCAGACAAAACTGGAAGAAGATTTCTGTGAAACTGCTTTGTGTTAGATATATTTATTCATCTCACATAGTTAAAACTTTAATTATATTACGCAGTTTGGAAACTGTCATGCACGGATCCATGAAGGGACATTCGGAGCACATTCAGGCCTACAGTGAAAGAGGAGATATCTTCAGATAAAACTGGATAGAAGCTTTCTGAGAAACTACTTTGTGATGTGTGCATTCCACTCAGGGAGTTGTACCTCTTTTCTCACAAGGCAGTGTTTGAACACTGTTCCTGTGAAACCGAAAAGTGATATTCAGAGCATTGAGGACTATGGCGAATAGTGAAATATACTGAAATAAAATCGAGGAAGAAGCGTTCCAAGAATCTGCTCTCTGATATGTGCATTCACTTCACAGAGTTAATGCTTACTCTATGTTGCCCAGTTTCGAAACTCTGTCTTTGAAGAATCTGTGAAGGATATTTTGGAGCATTGAGGACTATGGTGAAAGGAAACGTCTTCCGATGAAACCTGCAGAGAAACTTTCTGAGCAACTGCTTTGATGTGTATTCATCTCATAGAGTTAAACCATTCTTTGATTGAGCAGCTTGAAATCACTGTTTTGTGGAATCTGAGAAGGACATTTGGAATGATCCTTAGAATATGGAGAAAGAAATATCCTCAGGTAAAATCAGAAGGAAGCTTTCTGTGAAACTGCTCTGTGTCATCTTAATTCCTCTCAGTTAAGCCTCTTTTCATTGAGCAGTTTTATAACCCTGTGTATGTTTAGCGTGTGATGGGACATTTGGGAGCACTTTGAGGCTACGGTGAAAAGGAAATATGTTCAGACCGAAACTGGAGAGAAGCTTTCGAGGAACTGCTTTGTGACGTGTGCATTCCAGTCACAGTGTTATACCTCTCTTCTCATACAGCGTCGGGGAAACCCTTTTGGAGAAACAGGTACCAAGTGATATTCGGGAGCATGTTGATGCCGATGGTGAAAAGGAAATAGCCTCAGACAAAACTGGAAAGAAGCTTTCTGAAACTACTCTGTGATATGTGTAATCATCTCACATAGATAAAGCTTTCTTTACATTACACAGCTTGAAACTGTCATGGACGGATCCACGAAGGGACATTCGAGCACATTCAGGACTATGGTGAAAAGGAAATATCTTCAGATAAAAACTGGAAAGAAGCTTTCTGTGAATCTGCTTTTTGCTATGTTTATTCATCTCACATAGATGAAGCTTTCTTTACATTACGCAGCTTGAAACTCCCTCGTGGATGGATCCGAAGGATATTTGGGATCACATTTGGGCCTATGGTGAAATAGGAAATATAGTCAGATAAAACTGGAGAGAAGCTTTCGAGGAACTGCTTTGTGACGTGTGCATTCCACTCAGGGAGTTATAACTTTTCTCATAAGGCACAGTTTGAACACTGTTCCTGTAAAACCAAAAGAGTGATATTCAGAGCACATTGAAGACTATGGCAAAAAGTGAAATGTCGTCAATAAAAACAGAAAGAAGCACTCAAGAAACTGCTCTCTGACATGTCCATTCTTTTCACAGGGTTAAAGCTTACTCTACATTTCCAGTTTGAAAGTCGGTCTTTGAGGGTTCTGTGAAGGGATATTCAGGAGCACTTTGAGGCTTATGGTGAGAAAGGAAATCTTCAGATAGAAACTGGAGAAGCTTTCTGTGCAACTCTTTTGTGATGTTTGTATTCATCTCATAGAGTTAAATCATTCTTTGGATTGAGCAGTTTGAAATCACTGTTTCTGTGGAATCTGAGAAAGGACATTTGGAAACTCTTTAGAATATCCTGAAAAAGAAATAACCTCAGAGAGAAACCAGAAGGAAGCTTTCTGTGAAACTGCTTTGTGATGTGTGTATTCGTCTCATAGAGTTAAACCATTCTTTGGATTGAGCAGTTGAAATCACTGTTTTGTGGAATCTGAGAAAGGACATTTGGGAGCACATTCAGGCCTATGGTGAAAAATATCTTCAGATAGAAACTGGAGAGAAGCTTTCTGAGGAGCTGCTTTGTGACGTGTGCATTCCACTCACAGAAATACCTTTCTTCTCCTAGAGGATTCGGAATCCTTTTGGAGAAAAGCTACCAAGAGACATTTGGGAGTATAGGGATGGCTATGGTGAAAAAGGAAATATCCTCAGACAAAACTGGAAAGAAGATTTCTGTGAAACTGCTTTGTGTTAGATATATTTATTCATCTCGCATAGTTAAAACTTTCTTATATTATGCAGTTTGGAAACTCCGTCATGCACAGATCTGAAGGGACATTCGGGAGCACATTCAGGCCTATGGTGAAAAGGAAATCTTCAGATAAAAACTGGATAGAAGCTTTCTGAGAAACTACTTTGTGATGTATGCATTCCACTCAGGAGTTATACCTCTTTTCTCACAAGGCAGTGTTTGAACACTGTTCCTGTGAAACCAAAAAGTGATATTTGAGCATTGAGGACTATGGTGAATAGTGAAATACTGAAATAAAATCGAGGAAGAAGCGTTCCAAGAATCTGCTCTCTGATATGCATTCACTTCACAGAGTTAATGCTTACTCTATGTTGCCCAGTTTCGAAACTCTGTCTTTGAAGAATCTGTGAAGGATATTTGGAGCATGTTGATGATGGTGAAAAGGAAACGTCTTCCGATGAAACCTGCAGAGAAACTTTCTGAGCAACTGCTTTGATGTGTGTATTCGTCTCATAGAGTTAAACCATTCTTTGGATTGAGCAGCTTGAAATCACTGTTTTTGTGGAATCTGAAAGGACATTTGGAATGATCCTTAGAATATGGAGAAAGAAATATCCTCAGGTAAAATCCAGAAGGAAGCTTTCTGTGAAACTGCTCTGTCATCTTAATTCCTCACTCAGTTAAGCCTCTTTTCATTGAGCAGTTTTCTAACCCTGTGTATGTTTAGCATGTGATGGGATATTCGGGAGCACTTTGAGGCTTACGGTGAAAAGGAAATATCTTCAGATAGAAACTGGAGAAGCTTTCTGAGAAACTGCTTTGTGACGTGTGCATTCCACTCACAGTGTTATACCTCTTCTCATACAGCGTCAGGAAACCCTTTTGGAGAAACAGGTACCAAGTGATATTCGGAGCATGTTGATGCCGATGGTGAAAAGGAAATAGCCTCAGACAAAACTGGAAAGCTTTCTGAGAAACTACTTTGTGATGTGTGCATTCCACTCACAGTTATACCTCTTTTCTCACAAGGCAGTTTGAACACTGTTCTGTAAAACCAAAGAGTGATATTGGAGCACATTCAGGACTATGGTGAAAAGGAAATATCTTCAGATAAAAACTGGAAAGAAGCTTTCTGTGAATCTGCTTTTTGCTATGTTTATTCATCTCACATAGATGAAGCTTTCTTTACATTACGCAGCTTGGAAACTCCCTCGTGGATGGATCCACGAAGGATATTTGGGATCACATTCAGGCCTATGGTGAAATAGGAAATATAGTCAGATAAAAACTGGAGGAAAGCTTTCTGAGAAACTGCAAGGTGATGTGTACATTCCAGTCAGGAGTTATAACTTCTTCTCATAAGGCACAGTTTGAACACTGTTCCTGTAAAACCAAAAGAGTGATATTCAGAGCACATTGAAGACTATGGCAAAAAGTGAAATGTCATCCAATAAAAACAGAAAGAAGCACTCGAAGAAACTGCTCTCTGACATGCCCATTCTTTTCACAGGGTTAAAGCTTACTCTATATTTCCCAGTTTGAAAGTCGGTCTTTGAGGTTCTGAAGGATAGTAAGTGGCAACTGAGGCCTGTGTGAGCAAGGAAATGTCTTCCATCGAAAATTGAGAGAAGCTTTCTGCAACTCTTTGTGATGTTTGTATTCATCTCATAGAGTTAAATCATTCTTTGGATTGAGCAGTTTGAAATCACTGTTTCTGTGGAATCTGAGAAAGGACATTTGGAAATGCTCTTTAGAATATCCTGAAAAAAAATAACCTCAGAGAAACCAGAAGGAAGCTTTCTGTGAAACTGCTCTGTGTCACGTGAATTCACTCACAGTTAAGCTTCTCTTTTCATTGAGCAGTATCATAACACTGTTTTGTTTAGTCTGAAGGGATATTCAGGAGCTTTGAGGCTTATGGTGAGAAAGGAAACGTCTTCAGATAGAAACTGGAGAGAAGCTTTCTGAGGAGCTGCTTTGTGACGTGTGCATTCCACTCACAGAAATACCTTTCTTCTCCTAGAGGATTCGGAATCCTTTTGGAGAAACAGGTACCAAGTGATATTCGGAGCATGTTGAGGCTATGGTGAAAAGGAAATATCCTCAGACAAAACTGGAAAGAAGATTTCTGTGAAACTGCTTTGTTAGATATATTATTCATCTCATAGTTAAAACTTTTCTTATATTATGCAGTTTGGAAACTCCGTCATGCACAGATCTGAAGGGACATTTGGGAGCACATTCAGGCCTACAGTGAAAGAGGAGATATCTTCAGATAAAACTGGATAGAAGCTTTCTGAGAAACTACTTTGTGATGTGTGCATTCCACTCAGGAGTTATACCTCTTTTCTCACAAGGCAGTGTTTAAACACTGTTCCTGTGAAACCGAAAAGTGATATTTGGAGCACATTGAGGACGATGGCACATAGTGAAATATACTGAAATAAAATCGAGAAGAAGCGTTCCAAGAATCTGCTCTCTGATATGTGCATTCACTTCACAGAGTTAATGCTTACTCTATGTTGCCCAGTTTCGAAACTCTGTCTTTGAAGAATCTGTGAAGGATAGTAAGTGGCAACTGAGGCCTGTGTGAGCAAGGAAACATCTTCCGATGAAACCTGCAGAGAAACTTTCTGAGCAACTGCTTTGCGATGTGTGTATTCGTCTCATAGAGTTAAACCATTCTTTGATTGAGCAGCTTGAAATCACTGTTTTGTGGAATCTGAGGAAGGACATTTGGGAATGATCCTTAGAATATGGAGAAAGAAATATCCTCAGGTAAAATCCAGAAGGAAGCTTTCTGTGAAACTGCTCTGTGTCATCTTAATTCCTCTCACTCAGTTAAGCCTCTCTTTTCATTGAGCAGTTTTATAACCCTGTGTATGTTTAGCGTGTGATGGGATATTCGGGAGCACTTTGAGGCTATGGTGAAAAAGGAAATATGTTCAGACCGAAACTGGAGAGAAGCTTTCAGAGAAACTGCTTTGTGATGTGTGCATTCCAGTCACAGTGTTATACCTCTTCTCATACAGCGTCAGGAAACCCTTTTGGAGAAACAGGTACCAAGTGATATTCGGGAGCATGTTGATGCTGATGGTGAAAAGGGAAATAGCCTCAGACAAAACTGGAAAGAAGCTTTCTAGGAAACTACTCTGTGATATGTGTAATCATCTCACATAGATAAAGCTTTCTTTACATTACACAGCTTGGAAACTGTCATGGACGGATCCATGAAGGGACATTCGGAGCACATTCAGGACTATGGTGAAAAAGGAAATATCTTCAGATAAAAACTGGAAAGAAGCTTTCTGTGAATCTGCTTTTGCTATGTTTATTCATCTCACATAGATGAAGCTTTCTTTACATTACAGCTTGGAAACTCCCTCGTGGATGGATCCATGAAGGGACATTCGGAGCACATTCAGGCCTATGGTGAAATAGGAAATATAGTCAGATAAAACTGGAAGAAGATTTCTGTGAAACTGCTTTGTGATGTGTGCATTCCACTCAGAGTTATAACTTTTCTCATAAGGCACAGTTTGAACACTGTTCCTGTAAAACCAAAGAGTGATATTCAGAGCACATTGAAGACTATGGCAAAAGTGAAATGTCGTCCAATAAAAACAGAAGAAGCTTTCAGAAACTGCTCTGACATGTCCATTCTTTCACAGGGTTAAAGCTTACTCTATATTTCCCAGTTTGAAAGTCGGTCTTTGAGGGTTCTGTGAAGGATATTCAGGAGCACTTTGAGGCTAATGGTGAAAAGGAAATATGTTCAGAGAAACTGGAGAAGCTTTCTGCACAACTCTTTTGTGATGTTTGTATTCATCTCATAGAGTTAAATCATTCTTTGGATTGAGCAGTTTGAAATCACTGTTTCTGTGGAATCTGAGAAAGGACATTTGGAAACGCTCTTTAGAATATCCTGAAAAGAAATAACCTCAGAGAAACCAGAAGGAAGCTTTCTGTGAAACTGCTCTGTGTCATGTGAATTCTGCTCACACAGTTAAGCTTCTCTTTCATTGAGCTGTATCATAACACTGTTTTGTTTAGTCTGTGAAGGGATATTCTGGAGGGCTTTGAGGCTTACGGTGAAAAGGAAATATCTTCAGATAAAAACTGGAAGCTTTCTGAGGAGCTGCTTTGTGATGTGCATTCCACTCACAGAAATATACCTTTCTTCTCCTAGAGGATTCGGAATCCCTTTTGGAGAAAAGCTACCAAGAGACATTCGGGAGTATAGGGATGGCTATGGTGAAAAGAAATATCTCAGATAAAAACTGGAGAGAAGCTTTCTGAGAAACTGCTTTGTGATGTATGCATTCCACTCAGGGAGTTATAACTTTCTTCTCATAAGGCACAGTTTGAACACTGTTCCTGTAAAACCAAAAGTGATATTCGAGCACATTCAGGCCTATGGTGAAAGAGGAGATATCTTCAGATAAAAACTGGAGAAGCTTTCGAGGAACTGCTTTGTGATGTATGCATTCCACTCAGAGTTATAACTTTTCTCATAAGGCACAGTTTGAACACTGTTCCTGTGAAACCGAAAAGTGATATTCAGAGCACATTGAAGACTATGGCAAAAAGTGAAATGTCGTCAATAAAAACAGAAAGAAGCACTCAAGAAACTGCTCTCTGATATGTGCATTCACTTCACAGAGTTAATGCTTACTCTATGTTGCCCAGTTTCGAAACTCTGTCTTTGAAGAATCTGTGAAGGGATATTTAGTGACGCCTGGAGGCTTGTGGTGAGCAAGGAAACGTCTTCCGATGAAACCTGCAGAGAAACTTTCTGAGCAACTGCTTTGATGTGTGTATTCGTCTCATAGAGTTAAATCATTCTTTGATTGAGCAGCTTGAAATCACTGTTTTTGTGGAATCTGAGGAAGGACATTTGGGAATGATCCTTAGAATATGGAGAAAGAAATATCCTCAGGTAAAATCCAGAAGGAAGCTTTCTGTGAAACTGCTCTGTCATCTTAATTCCTCTCACAGTTAAGCTTCTTTTCATTGAGCAGTTTTCTAACCTGTGTATGTTTAGCATGTGATGGGATATTCGGAGCACTTTGAGGCTATGGTGAAAGGAAATATGTTCAGACGAAACTGGAGAAGCTTTCTGAGGAACTGCTTTGTGACGTGCATTCCACTCACAGTGTTATACCTCTTCTCATACAGCGTCGGAAACCCTTTTGGAGAAACAGGTACCAAGTGATATTCGGAGCATGTTGATGCCGATGGTGAAAAGGAAATAGCCTCAGACAAAACTGGAAAGAAGCTTTCTGAGAAACTACTTTGTGATGTGTGTATTCATCTCAAAGAGTTAAATCATTCTTTGGATTGAGCAGCTTGAAATCACTGTTTTGTGGAATCTGAAAGGACATTTGGAGCACATTCAGGACTATGGTGAAAAGGAAATATCTTCAGATAAAACTGGAAAGAAGCTTTCTGTGAATCTGCTTTTGCTATGTTTATTCATCTCACATAGATGAAGCTTTCTTTACATTACGCAGCTTGAAACTCCTCATGGATGGATCCACGAAGGATATTTGGGATCACATTCAGGCCTATGGTGAAATAGGAAATAGTCAGATAAAACTGGAGAGAAGCTTTCTGAGAAACTGCTTGGTGATGTGCATTCCACTCAGGAGTTATAACTTCTTCTCATAAGGCACAGTTTGAACACTGTTCCTGTAAAACCAAAAGAGTGATATTCGGAGCACATTGAAGACTATGGCAAAAGTGAAATGTCGTCAATAAAAACAGAAGAAGCTTTCAGAAACTGCTCTCTGACATGTCCATTCTTTTCACAGGGTTAAAGCTTACTCTATATTTCCCAGTTTGAAAGTCGGTCTTTGAGGTTCTGTGAAGGGATAGTAAGTGGCAACCGGAGGCCTGTGTGAGGCAAGGAAATGTCTTCCATCGAAAATTGAGAGAAGCTTTCTGCACAACTCTTTTGTGATGTTTGTATTCATCTCATAGAGTTAAATCATTCTTTGGATTGAGCAGTTTGAAATCACTGTTTCTGTGGAATCTGAGAAAGGACATTTGGAAATGCTCTTTAGAATATCCTGAAAAAGAAATAACCTCAGAGAAACCAGAAGGAAGCTTTCTGTGAAACTGCTCTGTGTCACGTGAATTCTGCTCACAGTTAAGCTTCTCTTTTCATTGAGCAGTATCATAACACTGTTTTTGTTTAGTCTGAAGGGATATTCAGGGCTTTGAGGCTTATGGTGAAAAGGAAATCTTCAGATAAAAACTGGAAAGAAGCTTTCTGAGGAGCTGCTTTGTGACATGTGCATTCCACTCACAGAAATATACCTTTCTTCTCCTAGAGGATTCGGAATCCCTTTTGGAGAAAAAGCTACCAAGAGATATTCGGGAGTATAGGGACTATGGTGAAAAAGGAAATATCCTCAGACAAAAACTGGAAAGAAGATTTCTGTGAAACTGCTTTGTGTTAGATATATTATTCATCTCATAGTTAAATCATTCTTTGGATTGAGCAGTTGAAATCACTGTTCTGTGGAATCTGAGAAAGGACATTTGGAGCACATTCAGGCCTACAGTGAAAGAGGAGATATCTTCAGATAAAACTGGATAGAAGCTTTCTGAGAAACTACTTTGTGATGTGTGCATTCCACTCAGGGAGTTATACCTCTTTTCTCACAAGGCAGTGTTTGAACACTGTTCCTGTGAAACCGAAAAGTGATATTTGAGCACATTGAGGACTATGGCGAATAGTGAAATATACTGAAATAAAATCGAGAAGAAGCGTTCCAAGAATCTGCTCTCTGATATGTGCATTCACTTCACAGAGTTAATGCTTACTCTATGTTGCCCAGTTTCGAAACTCTGTCTTTGAAGAATCTGTGAAGGATATTTAGTGACGCCTGGAGGCTTGTGGTGAGCAAGGAAACATCTTCCGATGAAACCTGCAGAGAAACTTTCTGAGCAACTGCTTTGTGATGTGTGTATTCATCTCAGAGTTAAACCATTCTTTGATTGAGCAGTTTGAAATCACTGTTTTGTGGAATCTGAGGAAGGACATTTGGGAATGATCCTTAGAATATGCAGAAAGAAATATCCTCAGGCAAAATCCAGAAAGAAGCTTTCTGTGAAACTGCTCTGTGTCATCTTAATTCCTCTCACTCAGTTAAGCCTCTCTTTTCATTGAGCAGTTTTCTAACCCTGTGTATGTTTAGCGTGTGATGGGATATTGGAGCACTTTGAGGCTTATGGTGAAAGGAAATATGTTCAGACCGAAACTGGAGAGAAGCTTTCTGAGAAACTGCTTTGTGACGTGTGCATTCCACTCACAGTGTTATACCTCTCTTCTCATACAGCGTCGGAAACCCTTTTGGAGAAACAGGTACCAAGTGATATTCGGGAGCATGTTGATGCTGATGGTGAAAAGGAATATCTTCAGATAAAACTGGAAAGAAGCTTTCTAGGAAACTACTCTGTGATATGTGTAATCATCTCACATAGATAAAGCTTTCTTTACATTACAGCTTGAAACTCCTCGTGGATGGATCTGAAGGGACATTTGGGAGCACATTCAGGACTATGGTGAAAAGGAAATATCTTCAGATAAAAACTGGAAAGAAGCTTTCTGTGAATCTGCTTTTTCTATGTTTATTCATCTCACATAGATGAAGCTTTCTTTACATTACAGCTTGGAAACTCCCTCGTGGATGGATCCGTGAAGGGATATTTGGGATCACATTTGGGCCTATGGTGAAATAGGAAATATAGTCAGATAAAAAGTGGAGAGAAGCTTTCTGAGAAACTGCTTGGTGATGTGCATTCCACTCAGGGAGTTATAACTTTCTTCTCATAAGGCAGAGTTTGATCTCTGTTCCTGTAAAACCAAAAGAGTGATATTCGGAGCACTTTGAAGATTATGGCAAAATGGGAAATGTCGATAAAAACAGAAAGAAGCACTCGAAGAAACTGCTCTCTGACATGTCCATTCTTTTCACAGGGTTAAAGCTTACTCTATATTTCCCAGTTTGAAAGTCGGTCTTTGAGGGTTCTGCAAAGGGATAGTAAGTGGCAACTGAGGCCTGTGTGAGGCAAGGAAATGTCTTCCATCGAAAATTGGAGAGAAGCTTTCTGCACAACTCTTTTGTGATGTTTGTATTCATCTCATAGAGTTAAATCATTCTTTGGATTGAGCAGTTTGAAATCACTGTTTCTGTGGAATCTGAGAAAGGACATTTGGAAACGCTCTTTAGAATATCCTGAAAAGAAATAACCTCAGAGAAACCAGAAGGAAGCTTTCTGTGAAACTGCTCTGTGTCACGTGAATTCGCTCACACAGTTAAGCTTCTCTTTTCATTGAGCTGTATCATAACACTGTTTTTGTTTAGTCTGTGAAGGGATATTCTGGAGGCTTTGAGGCTTACGGTGAAAAGGAAATCTTCAGATAGAAACTGGAGAAGCTTTCTGAGGAGCTGCTTTGTGATGTGTGCATTCCACTCACAGAAATATACCTTTCTTCTCATAAGGCAGTTTGAACACTGTTCTGTAAAACCAAAAGTGATATTCGAGCATGTTGATGCTATGGTGAAAAGGAAATATCCTCAGACAAAACTGGAAAGAAGATTTCTGTGAAACTGCTTTGTGTTAGATATATTTATTCATCTCATAGTTAAAACTTTTCTTATATTACAGTTTGGAAACTGTCATGGACGGATCCATGAAGGGACATTCGGGAGCACATTCAGGCCTATGGTGAAAAGGAAATATCTTCAGATAAAAACTGGATAGAAGCTTTCTGAGAAACTACTTTGTGATGTATGCATTCCACTCAGGAGTTATACCTCTTTTCTCACAAGGCAGTGTTTGAACACTGTTCCTGTGAAACCGAAAAGTGATATTCGGAGCACATTCAGGACTATGGTGAATAGTGAAATATACTGAAATAAAATCGAGGAAGAAGCGTTCCAAGAATCTGCTCTCTGATATGTGCATTCACTTCACAGAGTTAATGCTTACTCTATGTTGCCCAGTTTCGAAACTCTGTCTTTGAAGAATCTGTGAAGGATATTCAGGAGGCTTTGAGGCTTATGGTGAAAGGAAACGTCTTCGATGAAACCTGCAGAGAAACTTTCTGAGCAACTGCTTTGTGATGTGTGTATTCGTCTCATAGAGTTAAATCATTCTTTGATTGAGCAGCTTGAAATCACTGTTTTGTGGAATCTGAGAAGGACATTTGGAATGATCCTTAGAATATGGAGAAAGAAATATCCTCAGGTAAAATCAGAAGGAAGCTTTCTGAAACTGCTCTGTGTCGTCTTAATTCCTCTCACTCAGTTAAGCCTCTCTTTTCATTGAGCAGTTTTCAACCCTGTGTATGTTTAGCGTGATGGGATATTGGAGCACTTTGAGGCTATGGTGAAAAAGGAAATATGTTCAGACGAAACTGGAGAGAAGCTTTCTGTGAAACTGCTTTGTGACGTGTGCATTCCACTCAGGAGTTATACCTCTTCTCATACAGCGTCAGGAAACCCTTTTGGAGAAACAGGTACCAAGTGATATTCGGGAGCATGTTGATGCCGATGGTGAAAAGGGAAATAGCCTCAGACAAAAACTGGAAAGAAGCTTTCTAGAAACTACTCTGTGATATGTGTAATCATCTCACATAGATAAAGCTTTCTTTACATTACACAGCTTGAAACTGTCATGGACGGATCCATGAAGGGACATTCGGGAGCACATTCAGGACTATGGTGAAAAAGGAAATATCTTCAGATAAAAACTGGAAAGAAGCTTTCTGTGAATCTGCTTTTTCTATGTTTATTCATCTCACATAGATGAAGCTTTCTTTACATTACGCAGCTTGAAACTCCCTCGTGGATGGATCCACGAAGGGATATTTGGGATCACATTCAGGCCTATGGTGAAATAGGAAATATAGTCAGATAAAAACTGGAGAGAAGCTTTCTGAGAAACTGCTTGGTGATGTGTGCATTCCACTCAGGGAGTTATAACTTTCTTCTCATAAGGCAGTTTGAACACTGTTCCTGTAAAACCAAAGAGTGATATTCGGAGCACATTGAAGACTATGGCAAAAAGTGAAATGTCGTCAATAAAAACAGAAAGAAGCACTCGAAGAAACTGCTCTCTGACATGTCCATTCTTTTCACAGGGTTAAAGCTTACTCTATATTTCCCAGTTTGAAAGTCGGTCTTTGAGGGTTCTGCAAAGGGATAGTAAGTGGCAACCGGAGGCCTGTGTGAGCAAGGAAATGTCTTCCATCGAAAATTGGAGAGAAGCTTTCTGCAACTCTTTTGTGATGTTTGTATTCATCTCATAGAGTTAAATCATTCTTTGGATTGAGCAGTTTGAAATCACTGTTTCTGTGGAATCTGAGAAAGGACATTTGGAAACTCTTTAGAATATCCTGAAAAAGAAATAACCTCAGAGAGAAACCAGAAGGAAGCTTTCTGTGAAACTGCTCTGTGTCACGTGAATTCCACTCACAGTTAAGCTCTCTTTTCATTGAGCAGTATCATAACACTGTTTTTGTTTAGTCTGTGAAGGATATTCAGGAGCTTTGAGGCTTATGGTGAGAAAGGAAACGTCTTCAGATAGAAACTGGAGAGAAGCTTTCTGAGAAACTGCTTGTGATGTGTGCATTCCACTCACAGTGTTATACCTCTTTTCTCACAAGGCAGTTTGAACACTGTTCTGTAAAACCAAAAGTGATATTCAGGAGCATGTTGATGCTATGGTGAAAAGGAAATATCCTCAGACAAAACTGGAAAGAAGATTTCTGTGAAACTGCTTTGTGTTAGATATATTTATTCATCTCACATAGTTAAAACTTTTCTTATATTACAGTTTGGAAACTGTCATGGACGGATCCATGAAGGGACATTCGGAGCACATTCAGGCCTACAGTGAAAGAGGAGATATCTTCAGATAAAAACTGGAGAGAAGCTTTCTGAGAAACTGCTTTGTGATGTGTGCATTCCACTCACAGTGTTATACCTCTTTTCTCACAAGGCAGTGTTTAAACACTGTTCCTGTGAAACCAAAAAGTGATATTTGGAGCACATTGAAGACTATGGCAAAAAGTGAAATGTCGTCCAATAAAAACAGAAAGAAGCACTCAAGAAACTGCTCTGTGTCACGTGAATTCCACTCACACAGTTAAGCTTCTCTTTTCATTGAGCAGTATCATAACACTGTTTTTGTTTAGTCTGAAGGATATTCTGGAGCTTTGAGGCTTATGGTGAGAAAGGAAACGTCTTCCGATGAAACCTGCAGAGAAACTTTCTGAGCAACTGCTTTGTGTTAGATATTTATTCATCTCATAGAGTTAAACCATTCTTTGATTGAGCAGCTTGAAATCACTGTTTTGTGGAATCTGAGGAAGGACATTTGGGAATGATCCTTAGAATATGGAGAAAGAAATATCCTCAGGTAAAATCCAGAAGGAAGCTTTCTGTGAAACTGCTCTGTGTCATCTTAATTCTCTCACTCAGTTAAGCCTCTCTTTTCATTGAGCAGTTTTCTAACCCTGTGTATGTTTAGTGTGATGGGATATTTGGGATCACATTGGCCTATGGTGAAAAGGAAATCTTCAGATAGAAACTGGAGAGAAGCTTTCTGAAACTGCTTTGTGACGTGTGCATTCCACTCACAGAAATACCTTTCTTCTCCTAGAGGATTCGGAATCCTTTTGGAGAAACAGGTACCAAGTGATATTGGGAGCATGTTGATGCCGATGGTGAAAAGGAAATAGCCTCAGACAAAAACTGGAAAGAAGCTTTCTAGGAAACTACTCTGTGATATGTGTAATCATCTCACATAGATAAAGCTTTCTTACATTACACAGCTTGAAACTCCTCGTGGATGGATCTGTGAAGGGATATTTGGGATCACATTCAGGCCTATGGTGAAATAGGAAATATAGTCAGATAAAACTGAGAGAAGCTTTCAGGAACTGCTTTGTGATGTGTGCATTCACTCACAGTTAAGCTCTCTTTTCATTGAGCAGTATCATAACACTGTTTTTGTTTAGTCTGAAGGATATTCAGGAGCACTTTGAGGCTATGGTGAAAAGGAAATATAGTCAGATAAAACTGGAGAAGCTTTCTGAAACTGCTTGTGATGTGCATTCCACTCAGAAATATACCTTTCTTCTCATAAGGCACAGTTTGAACACTGTTCTGTAAAACCAAAAAGTGATATTTGAGCATTGAGGACTATGGTGAAAAATATCTTCAGAAAAACTGGAAAGATTTCTGTGAAACTGCTCTGTGTCTTAATTCCTCTCACTCAGTTAAGCTCTCTTTTCATTGAGCAGTTTTCAACCCTGTGTATGTTTAGTGTGATGGGATATTTGGGATCACATTCAGGCCTATGGTGAAATAGGAAATATAGTCAGATAAAACTGAGAGAAGCTTTCTGAGCAACTGCTTTGATGTGTGTATTCATCTCATAGTTAAATCATTCTTGATTGAGCAGTTTGAAATCACTGTTTTGTGGAATCTGAGGAAGGACATTTGGGAGCACATTCAGGCCTATGGTGAAAGAGGAGATATCTTCAGATAAAACTGGAGAGAAGCTTTCAGGAACTGCTTTGTGTTAGATATTTATTCATCTCGCATAGTTAAAACTTTTCTTATATTATGCAGTTTGAAACTCTGTCTTTGAAGAATCTGTGAAGGATATTCTGGAGGCTTTGAGGCTTACGGTGAAAAAGGAAATATCTTCAGATAAAACTGGAAAGAAGATTTCTGTGAAACTGCTTTGTGATGTGCATTCACTCACAGTTAAGCCTCTCTTTTCATTGAGCTGTATCATAACACTGTTTTTGTTTAGTCTGAAGGGATATTTGGGATCACATTCAGGCCTATGGTGAAAGGAAATATCTCAGATAAAACTGGAGAAGCTTTCTGAACTGCTTTGTGTTAGATATATTATTCATCTCACATAGTTAAAACTTTTCTTATATTATGCAGTTTGAAACTGTCTTTGAAGAATCTGTGAAGGATATTTGGGATCACATTGGGCCTATGGTGAAAAAGGAAATATGTTCAGACCGAAACTGGAGAAGCTTTCTGTGAATCTGCTTTTGCTATGTTTATTCATCTCATAGTTAAAACTTTTCTTATATTACAGTTTGAAACTGTCTTTGAAGAATCTGTGAAGGGATATTCAGGAGCATGTTGATGCTATGGTGAAAAAGGAAATATCTCAGATAAAACTGGAGAGAAGCTTGAGAAACTGCTTGTGATGTGCATTCCACTCACAGTTAAGCTTCTCTTTTCATTGAGCAGTTTTCTAACCCTGTGTATGTTTAGTGTGATGGGATATTCGGAGCACATTGAAGACTATGGCAAAAGTGAAATGTCGTCCAATAAAAACAGAAAGAAGCACTCAAGAAACTGCTCTGACATGTCCATTCTTTTCACAGGTTAAAGCTTACTCTACATTTCCCAGTTTGAAAGTCGGTCTTTGAGGTTCTGTGAAGGGATATTTAGTGACGCTTTGAGGCTTATGGTGAGAAAGGAAACGTCTTCAGATAGAAACTGGAGAGAAGCTTTCTGTGAATCTGCTTTTTCTATGTTTATTCATCTCATAGAGTTAAATCATTCTTTGGATTGAGCAGTTGAAATCACTGTTTTGTGGAATCTGAGGAAGGACATTTGGGAATGATCCTTAGAATATGGAGAAAGAAATATCCTCAGGTAAAATCCAGAAGGAAGCTTTCTGTGAAACTGCTCTGTGTCACGTGAATTCTCACACAGTTAAGCTTCTCTTTCATTGAGCAGTTTTCTAACCCTGTGTATGTTTAGCGTGTGATGGGATATTCGGAGCACTTTGAGGCTTACGGTGAAAAAGGAAATATGTTCAGACCGAAACTGGAGAGAAGCTTTCTGAAACTGCTTGTGATGTGTGCATTCCAGTCACAGTGTTATACCTCTCTTCTCATACAGCGTCAGGAAACCCTTTTGGAGAAACAGGTACCAAGTGATATTCGGAGCATGTTGATGCCAATGGTGAAAAGGAAATAGCCTCAGACAAAAACTGGAAAGAAGCTTTCTGAGAACTGCTTTGTGATGTGTGTATTCATCTCATAGAGTTAAATCATTCTTTGGATTGAGCAGCTTGAAATCACTGTTTTGTGGAATCTGAGAAGGACATTTGGGAGCACATTCAGGACTATGGTGAAAAAGGAAATATCTTCAGATAAAACTGGAAAGAAGCTTTCTGTGAATCTGCTTTTTGCTATGTTTATTCATCTCACATAGATGAAGCTTTCTTTACATTACGCAGCTTGAAACTCCCTCGTGGATGGATCCACGAAGGGATATTTGGGATCACATTTGGGCCTATGGTGAAATAGGAAATATAGTCAGATAAAAACTGGAGAGAAGCTTTCTGAGAAACTGCTTGGTGATGTGCATTCCACTCAGGGAGTTATAACTTCTTCTCATAAGGCACAGTTTGAACACTGTTCCTGTAAAACCAAAAGAGTGATATTCGAGCACATTGAAGACTATGGCAAAAGTGAAATGTCGTCCAATAAAAAGCAGAAAGAAGCACTCGAAGAAACTGCTCTCTGACATGTCCATTCTTTTCACAAGGTTAAAGCTTACTCTATATTTCCCAGTTTGAAAGTCGGTCTTTGAGGGTTCTGTGAAGGGATATTTGGGATCACATTGGGCCTATGGTGAAAGAGGAGATATCTTCAGATAAAACTGGAGAGAAGCTTTCTGCAACTCTTTGTGATGTTTGTATTCATCTCATAGAGTTAAATCATTCTTGGATTGAGCAGTTTGAAATCACTGTTTCTGTGGAATCTGAGAAAGGACATTTGGAAACGCTCTTTAGAATATCCTGAAAAGAAATAACCTCAGAGAGAAACCAGAAGGAAGCTTTCTGTGAAACTGCTCTGTGTCACGTGAATTCTGCTCACACAGTTAAGCTTCTCTTTTCATTGAGCAGTATCATAACACTGTTTTTGTTTAGTCTGAAGGGATATTCTGGAGCTTTGAGGCTTATGGTGAGAAAGGAAACGTCTTCAGATAGAAACTGGAGAAGCTTTCTGAGAAACTGCTTGTGATGTGCATTCCACTCACAGTGTTATACCTCTTCTCATACAGCGTCGGGAAACCCTTTTGGAGAAACAGGTACCAAGTGATATTCGGAGCACTTTGAGGCTATGGTGAAAAAGGAAATATCCTCAGACAAAAACTGGAAAGAAGATTTCTGTGAAACTGCTCTGTGTCACGTGAATTCTGCTCACACAGTTAAGCTTCTTTTCATTGAGCAGTATCATAACACTGTTTTGTTTAGTCTGAAGGATATTTGGGATCACATTCAGGCCTACAGTGAAAGAGGAGATATCTTCAGATAAAACTGGAGAGAAGCTTTCTGAGAAACTACTTGTGATGTATGCATTCCACTCAGGGAGTTATACCTCTTTTCTCACAAGGCAGTGTTTGAACACTGTTCCTGTGAAACCAAAAGTGATATTTGGAGCACATTCAGGACTATGGTGAAAAAGGAAATATGTTCAGAGAAACTGGAGAAGCTTTCTGAGAAACTGCTTTGTGATGTGCATTCACTTCACAGAGTTAATGCTTACTCTATGTTGCCCAGTTTCGAAACTCTGTCTTTGAAGAATCTGTGAAGGATATTCAGGAGCACTTTGAGGCTTATGGTGAAAAGGAAATCTTCAGATAAAACTGGAAGAAGCTTTCTGAGCAACTGCTTTGTGATGTGTGTATTCGTCTCATAGAGTTAAATCATTCTTGATTGAGCAGTTTGAAATCACTGTTTTTGTGGAATCTGAGGAAGGACATTTGGGAATGATCCTTAGAATATGGAGAAAGAAATATCCTCAGGTAAAATCCAGAAGGAAGCTTTCTGTGAAACTGCTCTGTGTCACGTGAATTCCACTCACAGTTAAGCCTCTTTTCATTGAGCAGTTTTCTAACCCTGTGTATGTTTAGCGTGTGATGGGATATTTGGAGCACATTCAGGCCTATGGTGAAAGAGGAGATATCTTCAGATAAAAACTGGAGAAGCTTTCTGTGAAACTGCTTGTGATGTGCATTCCACTCAGGAGTTATAACTTTCTTCTCATAAGGCACAGTTTGAACACTGTTCCTGTGAAACCAAAAGTGATATTCAGGAGCACTTTGAGGCTTATGGTGAAAAGGAAATATCCTCAGACAAAACTGAAAGAAGCTTTCTGAGAAACTGCTTTGTGATGTGTGTATTCATCTCACATAGATGAAGCTTTCTTTACATTACGCAGCTTGAAACTCCCTCGTGGATGGATCCACGAAGGGATATTTGGGATCACATTTGGGCCTATGGTGAAAAGGAAATATCTTCAGATAAAACTGGAAAGAAGATTTCTGTGAAACTGCTTTGTGTTAGATATATTTATTCATCTCATAGTTAAAACTTTTCTTATATTATGCAGTTTGAAACTCTGTCTTTGAAGAATCTGTGAAGGATATTCAGGAGCACTTTGAGGCTTACGGTGAGAAAGGAAACGTCTTCAGATAGAAACTGGAGAGAAGCTTGAGAAACTGCTTTGTGTTAGATATATTTATTCATCTCATAGAGTTAAACCATTCTTTGATTGAGCAGTTGAAATCACTGTTTTGTGGAATCTGAGAAGGACATTTGGGAGCACATTCAGGACTATGGTGAAAAAGGAAATATCCTCAGACAAAACTGGAAAGATTTCTGTGAAACTGCTTGTGATGTGCATTCACTTCACAGAGTTAATGCTTACTCTATGTTGCCCAGTTTGAAACTCTGTCTTTGAAGAATCTGTGAAGGGATATTTGGGATCACATTCGGCCTATGGTGAAAGGAAATATCTTCAGATAAAACTGGAGAAGCTTTCTGAAACTGCTTTGTGTTAGATATATTTATTCATCTCATAGAGTTAAATCATTCTTTGGATTGAGCAGTTGAAATCACTGTTTTGTGGAATCTGAGAAGGACATTTGGGAGCACATTCAGGCCTACAGTGAAAGAGGAGATATCTTCAGATAAAAACTGGAAGAAGATTTCTGAAACTGCTCTGTGTCTTAATTCCTCTCACTCAGTTAAGCCTCTCTTTTCATTGAGCAGTTTTCAACCCTGTGTATGTTTAGTGTGATGGGATATTCGGAGCATGTTGATGCTGATGGTGAAAAGGAAATATCTTCAGATAAAACTGGAGAAGCTTTCTGTGAAACTGCTTTGTGATATGTGCATTCCACTCAGAGTTATACCTCTTTTCTCACAAGGCAGTTTGAACACTGTTCCTGTGAAACCAAAAGTGATATTCAGGAGCATGTTGATGCTGATGGTGAAAAGGAAATATCTTCAGATAAAAACTGGAGAGAAGCTTTCTGAGAAACTGCTTTGTGTTAGATATATTTATTCATCTCACATAGATAAAGCTTTCTTTACATTACGCAGCTTGAAACTCCCTCGTGGATGGATCCACGAAGGGATATTTGGGATCACATTCAGGCCTACAGTGAAAGAGGAGATATCTTCAGATAAAACTGGATAGAAGCTTTCTGAGAAACTACTTTGTGATGTATGCATTCCACTCAGGGAGTTATACCTCTTTTCTCACAAGGCAGTGTTTGAACACTGTTCCTGTGAAACCAAAAGTGATATTTGGAGCACATTCAGGACTATGGTGAAAAAGGAAATATCTTCAGATAAAACTGGAGAAGCTTTCTGAGAACTGCTTTGTGATATGTGCATTCACTTCACAGAGTTAATGCTTACTCTATGTTGCCCAGTTTCGAAACTCTGTCTTTGAAGAATCTGTGAAGGATATTCAGGAGCACTTTGAGGCTTATGGTGAGAAAGGAAACGTCTTCCGATGAAACCTGCAGAGAAACTTTCTGAGCAACTGCTTTGTGATGTGTGTATTCATCTCAGAGTTAAATCATTCTTTGATTGAGCAGCTTGAAATCACTGTTTTGTGGAATCTGAGGAAGGACATTTGGGAATGATCCTTAGAATATGGAGAAAGAAATATCCTCAGGTAAAATCCAGAAGGAAGCTTTCTGTGAAACTGCTCTGTGTCACGTGAATTCCACTCACACAGTTAAGCTTCTTTTCATTGAGCAGTATCATAACACTGTTTTGTTTAGTCTGAAGGGATATTCAGGAGCACTTTGAGGCTATGGTGAAAAGGAAATATCTTCAGATAAAACTGGAGAAGCTTTCTGAGAACTGCTTTGTGACGTGTGCATTCCACTCACAGTGTTATACCTCTCTTCTCATACAGCGTCGGAAACCCTTTTGGAGAAACAGGTACCAAGTGATATTCGGAGCATGTTGATGCCGATGGTGAAAAGGAAATAGCCTCAGACAAAACTGGAAAGAAGCTTTCTGTGAAACTGCTTTGTGATGTGTATTCATCTCAGAGTTAAATCATTCTTTGATTGAGCAGCTTGAAATCACTGTTTTGTGGAATCTGAGAAGGACATTTGGGAGCACATTCAGGACTATGGTGAAAAGGAAATATCTTCAGATAAAAACTGGAAAGAAGCTTTCTGTGAAACTGCTTTGTGTTAGATATATTTATTCATCTCACATAGATGAAGCTTTCTTTACATTACGCAGCTTGAAACTCCTCGTGGATGGATCCACGAAGGATATTTGGGATCACATTCAGGCCTATGGTGAAAAGGAAATATCTTCAGATAAAACTGGAGAGAAGCTTTCTGAGAAACTGCTTGGTGATGTGTGCATTCCACTCAGGAGTTATAACTTTCTTCTCATAAGGCACAGTTTGAACACTGTTCCTGTAAAACCAAAAGAGTGATATTCGAGCACATTGAAGACTATGGCAAAAGTGAAATGTCGTCCAATAAAAACAGAAAGAAGCACTCGAAGAAACTGCTCTCTGACATGTCCATTCTTTTCACAGGGTTAAAGCTTACTCTACATTTCCCAGTTTGAAAGTCGGTCTTTGAGGGTTCTGTGAAGGATATTTAGTGACGCCCAGAGGCTTGTGGTGAGCAAGGAAATGTCTTCCATCGAAAATTGGAGAGAAGCTTTCTGAAACTGCTTTGTGATGTGTATTCATCTCAGAGTTAAATCATTCTTTGATTGAGCAGTTTGAAATCACTGTTTTGTGGAATCTGAGGAAGGACATTTGGAAACGCTCTTTAGAATATCCTGAAAAGAAATAACCTCAGAGAAACCAGAAGGAAGCTTTCTGTGAAACTGCTCTGTGTCACGTGAATTCTGCTCACACAGTTAAGCTTCTCTTTTCATTGAGCAGTATCATAACACTGTTTTGTTTAGTCTGTGAAGGGATATTCAGGAGCACTTTGAGGCTATGGTGAAAAGGAAATATCTTCAGATAAAAACTGGAGAGAAGCTTTCGAGGAACTGCTTTGTGATGTGTATTCATCTCATAGTTAAAACTTTTCTTATATTACGCAGTTTGAAACTCTGTCTTTGAAGAATCTGTGAAGGGATATTTGGGATCACATTTGGGCCTATGGTGAAAGAGGAGATATCTTCAGATAAAAACTGGAGAGAAGCTTTCTGAGAAACTGCTTTGTGATATGTGCATTCACTTCACAGAGTTAATGCTTACTCTATGTTGCCCAGTTTCGAAACTCTGTCTTTGAAGAATCTGTGAAGGGATATTTGGGATCACATTCAGGCCTACAGTGAAAGAGGAGATATCTTCAGATAAAACTGGAAGAAGCTTTCTGAGAAACTGCTTTGTGATGTGTGTATTCGTCTCATAGAGTTAAACCATTCTTTGGATTGAGCAGTTTGAAATCACTGTTTTGTGGAATCTGAGAAGGACATTTGGGAGCACATTCAGGACTATGGTGAAAAAGGAAATATCTTCAGATAAAAACTGGAAAGAAGCTTTCTAGGAAACTACTCTGTGATATGTGTAATCATCTCACATAGATAAAGCTTTCTTTACATTACAGCTTGAAACTCCTCGTGGATGGATCCACGAAGGGATATTTGGGATCACATTGGGCCTATGGTGAAAAGGAAACGTCTTCCGATGAAACCTGCAGAGAAACTTTCTGAGCAACTGCTTTGTGATGTGTATTCATCTCATAGAGTTAAACCATTCTTTGGATTGAGCAGTTTGAAATCACTGTTTTGTGGAATCTGAGGAAGGACATTTGGGAACGATCCTTAGAATATGGAGAAAGAAATATCCTCAGACAAAACTGGAAAGAAGCTTTCTGTGAAACTGCTTTGTGATGTGTGTATTCATCTCATAGTTAAAACTTTTCTTATATTACGCAGTTTGAAACTCTGTCTTTGAAGAATCTGTGAAGGGATATTCAGGAGCACTTTGAGGCTATGGTGAAAAAGGAAATATCTTCAGATAAAACTGGAGAGAAGCTTTCGAGGAACTGCTTTGTGATGTGTGTATTCGTCTCATAGAGTTAAACCATTCTTTGGATTGAGCAGCTTGAAATCACTGTTTTGTGGAATCTGAGGAAGGACATTTGGGAGCACATTCAGGACTATGGTGAAAAAGGAAATATCCTCAGACAAAAACTGGAAAGAAGCTTTCTAGGAAACTACTCTGTGATATGTGTAATCATCTCACATAGATAAAGCTTTCTTTACATTACACAGCTTGAAACTGTCATGGACGGATCCACGAAGGGATATTTGGGATCACATTCAGGCCTATGGTGAAAAGGAAATATCTTCAGATAAAAACTGGAAAGAAGCTTTCTGTGAATCTGCTTTTCCTATGTTTATTCATCTCACATAGATGAAGCTTTCTTTACATTACGCAGCTTGAAACTCCCTCGTGGATGGATCCACGAAGGGATATTTGGGATCACATTCGGGCCTATGGTGAAATAGGAAATATAGTCAGATAAAACTGGAGAGAAGCTTTCTGAGAAACTGCTTGGTGATGTGTGCATTCCACTCAGGAGTTATACCTCTTTTCTCACAAGGCAGTGTTTGAACACTGTTCCTGTAAAACCAAAAGAGTGATATTCGAGCACATTGAAGACTATGGCAAAAGTGAAATGTCGTCCAATAAAAACAGAAAGAAGCACTCAAGAAACTGCTCTCTGACATGTCCATTCTTTTCACAGGGTTAAAGCTTACTCTACATTTCCCAGTTTGAAAGTCGGTCTTTGAGGGTTCTGTGAAGGGATATTCAGGAGCACTTTGAGGCTATGGTGAAAAAGGAAATATCTTCAGATAAAAACTGGAGAAGCTTTCTGAAACTGCTTTGTGATGTGTGTATTCATCTCATAGAGTTAAATCATTCTTTGATTGAGCAGTTTGAAATCACTGTTTTGTGGAATCTGAGAAGGACATTTGGGAACGATCCTTAGAATATGGAGAAAGAAATATCCTCAGACAAAACTGGAAAGAAGCTTTCTGTGAAACTGCTTTGTGACGTGCATTCCACTCAGGAGTTATAACTTTCTTCTCATAAGGCAGTTTGAACACTGTTCCTGTAAAACCAAAAGAGTGATATTCGGAGCACTTTGAGGCTTATGGTGAGAAAGGAAACGTCTTCAGATAGAAACTGGAGAGAAGCTTTCTGAGAAACTGCTTTGTGTTAGATATATTTATTCATCTCATAGAGTTAAATCATTCTTTGGATTGAGCAGCTTGAAATCACTGTTTCTGTGGAATCTGAGAAGGACATTTGGGAACGATCCTTAGAATATGGAGAAAGAAATATCCTCAGACAAAACTGGAAGAAGCTTTCTGAGAACTGCTTTGTGATATGTGCATTCACTTCACAGAGTTAATGCTTACTCTATGTTGCCCAGTTTCGAAACTCTGTCTTTGAAGAATCTGTGAAGGGATATTTGGGATCACATTCAGGCCTATGGTGAAAGAGGAGATATCTTCAGATAAAAACTGGAGAAGCTTTCTGAGAAACTGCTTTGTGATGTGCATTCCACTCAGGAGTTATACCTCTTTTCTCACAAGGCAGTGTTTGAACACTGTTCCTGTAAAACCAAAAGAGTGATATTCGGAGCACATTCAGGACTATGGTGAATAGTGAAATATACTGAAATAAAATCGAGGAAGAAGCGTTCCAAGAATCTGCTCTGATATGTGCATTCACTTCACAGAGTTAATGCTTACTCTATGTTGCCCAGTTTCGAAACTCTGTCTTTGAAGAATCTGTGAAGGATATTCAGGAGCACTTTGAGGCT